>JAFBJQ010000926.1:154839-342981 GCA_016785345.1 Trinectes maculatus
CACACACACACACACACGCACACACACACACACACACACACACACACACACACACACGCACACACACACACACACACACACACGCACACACACACACACACACACTCACACAGTGACAACAAAGATTAGATTTGTTTAACTCCCATTTATTATCATTAAAGACAACAACACTTGGCCACACTTAGTCACATGTATTTGTTTGAGTGAAGCAGACCTGTGAACCGCCGGCTCAGTCTCATACGTTGTTGAAATGTTGTGGAAATAGGTTTACACACAGGCATAAATACAACAAAGAGAAATGCACACACTGATCTTGAGAAGCCGTGATAATTCACCAAGCTTAACATCTAATGCTTCACCCCGGATTGATTTTCCTCAGGCAGATCTGAACGTGGTGGTGATGTTTTGATCCTCCGGAGCATGAAAAATTCTTTAAAATGTATTTCTTTAAAACGAAACACTGAGATAAACTGCTGCCTCAGCATGATGTGGGCCGGACTGGTAACCGATAGCAACCAGCCAACCTAAACCCCGCCAAACCCTGACTGGAGCACTGGAGTATGTGACATAGTGTTTTCCTAATTGCGCCACTTCCATGATCTAATCCCGGTCAAAAATAGTGTGTTACTGTAGAATGCCACCACATACAAGTCCACTTAGAGATTTTATTCTTCTTTTGAACTGTTGCCTTTATTTTGTCCTTTATGCATGGAGCTGAGATTTCTACTGCGGTAGGCAGTAATGTAAATGTGTTCATGTTTACATGCTTTGCATGATAATCTTAGTCTGTTATCTGTCGGTGTGTATGTACTGTATGTATGTACGCATATATACATACATATGTACATAAGGAGACTATGTTACCCACTGAATGACTGGCAGCAGTCTTACATAACGAATGAGACATGATTATGACTCTAGAGCTCAGATTCCTATATGTAGTCTCACTTAAGCTTTTTACCTTGGATCTCCTGTTCGTCCAAATTTAGCAGGGGTCCGTCTCTGAAGATACCACAACAGATCTTTCATCTCCAACACCCATGCTTGGTTACTGTTGCTATGCATGGCGGACCGTTGCCGTCACCGGTGCATCCAATAGGCATGTCGGCGCAGCCAGGGAGTCTAAAAACAGCATTCTGTATTACAGCATATAATGAGAAAGCCTTCATCAGTGTTCTCTCCAAATGTCAGTGCGGCTTTAATGATCTGCTGAGCACACACACGCATATACTTGTGCACAGAAGCTATGTTTTGCGCGCGCGTGTGTGTGTGCGCGCGCATGTGTGCAGTCACAGTGTGTTGCTCTTTTCTGCATTGTTGGCGTTTTCAGTAATCCCACCTTTCTTTATTCCCCCCTCTGCCATTAATTCTCTCAGCTGAAGCTATTAATTTTTTCCATCCCCACCACTGGGCTCCCTCTGCCATCCCCGCCACTCGATCTCGCTTTTTACGATCATCAAACATGTGGCTTGCATAAGTGGCCCCAGTGAATACCTTCTTTTTCTGCGCACAAACAGAAAGTTCTGAAGGTGCGTTTCCCTCGAAGGGCTGCACACTGTTCTGTGAGATTCACGAGTGTGTCCTCGGGGACAAAGCATTACTCATCATACTGAAGCCAACAGGAGCAATGTTATAACAAGGAGCGCTCTCCTGCAGTTCTGTGAAGAACAACAACTTATATAATGTTTGGTTTTTTTTTTGCGGCTCAAACAGCTAGAACAGTCAGGACACCTCTAATAACTCCTTCCAGGATGTGCATCTATTTCAGGTTAACAGTGTAAAGTAAAGTTAGTTCAGTGGTGGGAGAAGAGAAGATACGCCGAGTCATTTAGATTGGATGGACCAGTTAAAGGGATGGGAGATAAAGGTGATAAAGATGGACAGAAGCCAAAGAACGAGTGAACTCAGTGGATGATTTATTATTTATTACAAAGCAAAAGAAAAAAAGTGCATGAGGAGTGTATGTATAGAAGGGGGGGGGGCAGGGCTAAGAAAAACGATAGCAAGCCAACAAAGAGATGGAGATGAATAGCGGCAATAAAGGAGAGAAAGCGGCTGCTTAAGACAGAAGACTCATGGAGGGAATAATATGAGCAACGAAAGATAGAGAGAGAGAGAGGGGAAAGGCTTATGAACCGGGCTCTTGGTGCAATGCAGACAGCATTGCCATGGAAACGAATGAGGGAGAGCGCAGACGAGGAGGAGGGGATTAAATAGGAAGGAAGGGATCACTGCTTTGCACCGCGGGGAGGGGTGGGTGGGCACTTGTTTAATGAGAGGGGAGGGGCAGCAAATGAGCAACAAGTTAAATTAATAGCTAGTTGGTGGCTGAAGGACGGGTTTTTACTGGAGATGCTCCACTTATTTGTATAAACTCACTTTAAAGGCTGTCAAATGCGCCGTTATTATTCAAAGGATTCAATAAACTTTATTGTCATTCTTCCCAGGATAAAACATGACAGGAACCAAATGCAGTTTCTGAGGTCCCTCTATTGCATATGGCAAAAAGAGAAGAAAGCTATGTACAGTGTCTGTTTCAAAAAAATAAAATCAAATGAATAGAATAGAAGAAGAAAACTGATACAACTGTAATTGAAAGGAAATGTTGTTGTTCTTGTACCTGAGCATTTAGCATTGTTACTGCACATATTCCTATAATATGTTATTGCACATCATATTTGTATAAAAGGTGTGTGTTTTATAAAAACGTGCACGTTATGCAGATTATATCGACTATACTGGCTTGTTTAAAACACTATTTGTGACCGGTTCAGATATAAGCAGAGGCAGAGCTGCGGCAACAGTGTTAGCGCTCCGTTCCGATTTTGGGTGAAATGTTACTTCCATAAATTAATTTTAAAGTGAGTGGGGATGAGCCTGTCACCATGGCGCCAGTTGCCTCAGGTGGCATTGTCTGGGTCCAGAGCTGAGGGCAGGGGGTTGTCATGGCAGCAGGAGAGCTTGGAGTTTTGTCTGGGTGTGATGCTGCGGTACGGTCCCCACTACATGATTAATACCTGGACCACACACACACACACACACACACACACACACACACACACACACACAGAGTCTGTTAGAAATATTCTTGACTGCAGGATTATAAATAGAAAGCAGCAGAAGGCAGCGCCCTGCTCCTCATCTCCAGTGCCCGTGGGACCCCATCATTTTCATCCTGCTCCTCACTAACATCTCCCATACACTTATATCTGCCTGTCAGTCAAAGGCCTCTGTTCTCCTGGTCTCAGCATCCCACCCCCACCCCCCCACCCCAAAGTCTTATCAAGTGGCTTTGTTTCCTAATTGTTTATCTGGGCAGCAGAGATGGAGATGATGCAGGGTGTCTGCGGTTGTCATGGCGATGAGATGGGAGCAGTGTGGATGCTTAATGAGCTTGGAGTTGCTCAGGCTAATGAAGTGGCATGGCTGTACCTGTGTGTGCGCTAAACTAGCAACAGCGAGCAACTGCTTGTTAAAAGTCTTCTCTGGTGACTGCGATGCACCGTTCAACTATCTGGGCCCCTGTCGAGAGGAGAATCGAGTTTCTCCAGCAACTGCAGTAATAATGAGCTCTGCAGACGCAGCTGTAAGAGAGAGGAGGGTTATCACTGTGTTTCACTTGTTGTAGCTTTGATAACCAGTGATTCACTTCCAAATGAACAGTGTTCAGTGAATGGGAAAACGGAATGGATGTTGTTCCCTGTTGACGTAAAGCCACAGAAATAAGTCTGAACCTTTGTTGAGGTCTTTTAAAATCAAGCTTTGCTGACTGGGGCTGTGCACTGCAGCTTTCCCATCATCCCATCTGACTAAGCCTGCCTTGCACCTCGCAGCCCAGACTGATCATGTGCAGGCCCTGTGTGTAAAAACGTGCAAACGCGGCATCGACGCGTGTCGTGTCATAACCGAGTTATTCTTCTTTTTGTTTGTTAAAGGTGATTCATGGCTTTTCCCGACCAGATTCACTTTACTGTCATATATGACAAGCGACACGTCTCCAGCTTATCTTCCACTAAGACTGATCTACTCTGAAAGAGATAGATTCTCTACCATGCTTCTATATATCACCATCTCATACCTTCAGAGCCATGTGTGGTTACATGCTTCTCCATGGTTGTAAATGGGAGTGATGGAGGTGGTAAGGGAAGGGCTGAGATGTAATCCTGAACTCAAATCACCTGCGACTTTGACCCCAGCGTGTCATGATACTCTGTCGCTCCAGCAGGGCGATGGCCCTGAAAGCTTCTTCTGGGGTTAGCAGCTCTTCATCTCACTCTTTTCCCCTCGTGTCAGCAGAGATGTAAGCCTTAATACCTCGCTCACCCTCCTCCCCCTCCCTCTCCTGACTTTCTTTCTGCTTGGACACTCACAGCGATACTCGAGCTGCCTGTCTCTGTGTGTTTCTACCTCTCAAAGGTCCCTCTAATAGCATGTGGGCTCCGACTCCCAGCATCCGTTGTAAAATGGGCTTTCTGTGGTTAAAATGGGATGCAGTTTGTAGTTATACCTGAGCATGGGAAAGACAGGGACAGCCCTGTGGATATTAGGTACGATTGCCTTCTCGCCTCAGTGAGCGCGCTTCAAAACAACGACAAGAACAAGTGTGTAGAAATGGAGCGGCTCTCAAGGCCAGTTTCAGTTTCTCCTCATTAGCAGTGAAACCTTTACTTTTCTCTGTGGTTCTGTAAACGTCATTACCGGCAATGACATTCTGGGTCTTGTCACCAACTTGCCTTTAAATAGTAAGTAAAGCAGGTTTATAGTAAGTGGTTAATGGTTTAGTGAAGAAAAAAAAAACATATTGAATAGCTCATCACACTGATGGAACCATCTACCACCAGTTTTCATGTTCTGAAACAATCTGGGCAACTGAAAGAGAACTTAAAGAAAATGTCCTTGTGCAATTATATGCTATAATGTGTATATGTGCTCATATCAGACCCATGATTTTAATGCTCAGTGGATCCACTTTTTGAAATAAGCTGAGGCTGTGACCTGGGTTTTCCAGATGGTGGGACAAAGAAGCTTCGTAGCACCATCCGGCGGAGCACAGAGACCGGCATCGCCGTGGAGATGAGGAACCGGGTGACGCGGCAGGGCAGCAAGGACTCAACCGACGGCAGCACCAACTCTAACAGCTCTGATGGAACGTGGGTATCCAACTGCACCTCGTCCATCCATCCATCCATCCATCCATCCACCCATACACAGCATCCATCCATTTAACATAACACCATTCCACTTTGCATCTCCTCAGGTTTGTCTTCCCTACCACACGCCTGGGGCCTGAGAGCCAGTTCAGTGATTTTCTGGACGGACTGGGCCCTGCTCAGATTGTAGGCCGGCAAACTCTAGCTACACCCCCCATGGGTAAGTGTCAACTGGCCCGAGTGACGCAGGCCCAAAGCACGTCTTAACTTGTCACTTTCGTTTTACTCTTGTCGCGTTGACAGGTGATTAACATGCTCCAAGTTCTAATTACTCTCGCATGAAGTTGCATTTGAGTTTCTGTTGTATATAATATTTTATAATGAAATTAATATTCAGGTGATATATTTAATATATTATAATGTGCTTATATAATATTTGAATATTTTGGGCTGAATGACAAGAGTCAACACACACAGTTAGACAGTGTGTGAAAGTAATGTACAGTGCCAGTGTATTCACTCAGCAGGGATCCAGCTATTCTTGCGTGAGTTATAAATCTTTCATGCAAAGGTCACTGCTTGCGAGGAACAGCGGGAGAGAGTGAGCGCGTGCAACCATCCCTGTTTGTGAAGGCAGACTTGCAGCTACGTGTCACCCTCTGCTGTTAGATGCTTGCAACTGCAACCCTGTTAAACACAGGCCTGTTACAAATGAAGGTTAAGCAGTCATCACAAAGCTCGACTCATCCGCTGCTGTTTCTTATGAAGATTGTGGGAGGATTTTTAGAGATGGTGTGTTTTGGGCCTTTACAGGGGATGTCCATGTTGGCATGGTAGACAGAGGAGGTCAGCTGGAGGTGGAGGTCAACCAGGCCAGAAGGTTGATTCCTAAACCCGGCTCCAAGAACATTCCAGGTATTACAAACTAAATCCATCTGTTGGAAGAATTCCACTTCGATGGCCATGCGTCACTCCACTGCTTTTGTTTGTGTTGCGTCTGCAGCGACGTATGTGAAGGTGTACGTCCTGGAGAACGGAGCGTGCTTGGCCAAGAAGAAAACCAAAGTAGTGAAGAAGAGTCTGGACCCGACCTACCAGCAGGCTCTGTTGTTTGATGAGAGTCCTCAGGGTAAAGTCCTACAGGTGAGTGACACCCTGCCCTCCTCCTCCTTTTCTTCCTTCATCCTTTTTTACTACCATTAATTAAAGTGGTTAGTTTAATTGGGTGTTACCCAAGGTCATATTTTCAGAACAGCTTTCAGAAGGAGATTTATTATTTGTGTCAGATGATTGCAGTAACTGGTGCCTGATCCTGTCTGTAGGTAATAGTGTGGGGGGATTATGGGCGAATGGACCACAAGTGCTTCATGGGAATGGCCCAGATCCTCCTGGAGGACTTGGACCTGTCTGCCACAGTCAGCGGCTGGTACAAGCTGTTCCCTACCTCCTCTCTGGCAGACCCCAGCATCGGACCCCTCACCAGGCGGCTCTCTCAGTCCTCCCTGGAGAGTGCCACCAGCCCCTCATGCACCTAGACACCCCAGCAGACACACACAGGCACACGCACAGGCCGAGTCATGCAGACACAGAAACACGTACTGTATATACACAACTACTGTATTAAGTGTAAGACAGGTAGGCATATACACATACACACACACATGCACACATACCTATGTGCATCTGCATAGGGAGACACGTGACATAATAACCAATCTCACTGACATGAACTCACACAGTGACTCGCTGCCATATCCGCTAACAGACATCACACTTTACTATACTGTATTCTCACCCAACTGATGAGTGTTTTTAGTTTTTAGATTCAACAGCGAGCAAACTCAATGACCAGATCATGTAGCATATTTCACACTCACATCACAACATTTCGCACCACGACTCCAACAGTCCACCAGGTGTCGCGTTCTGCATTCAGAGGTACCAGATCTCCGTGGCGTCGTGACTCATCCCAGGGCCATAACAATGCCAGTTTCTAAACTGTCTATGCCAAACTAAGGAAAAAAAAACAAAACTTTATTTTTTAAAACCAAAGCAATTGTTATCGTTGTTATTATTACTATAAGTAGTCGGTGAACTAGTATACAATATAAAGTATGGATATGTAGCAGAGTCAATGACTTAGATGTAATGCAAAAAAAAAAAAGAAGATACATTCTGCACACACGAGCTGAGAACAGTCGGTCAAACATAAACATAGCAGAGCAACAGGCTCGGATGTTCACATAATGGCTATTATGTGAGGTAGCAACACTGCTATTCTATAATTTTCACAGGGCAGAGTTTATATATATATCTATACAGATATACATATATATAAATAGATAGTTAAATACTTATTTGTGTTTACGTATGTATCGGCTGCATCCTGCATGTTTGCTTGCAACCCTTGTAGTATCTCTTTATTTTTGCTTGCCTTGACCAGTGGAACAGGAGCATAGTGCCACTTTGCGTTGCCGTCCGTCCTGAATAAGAGCACTGCACTGAGTGTGAGACGAGGATGGGCTTTGGGTAAAGAGAGAGAGAGCGCGTGCGCGTCACTATCTGCAGAAGAGGAGAAGAAATGAGTCAGCCAGCTCCACTTCCTGGCTGAGAAATGTCCGACCCTGCCTTCATCTGGAGAGTGAAGGACTGTTGCACCGTGAGGCACTAAGCACAAAAGCTCTAGTCCGGGGTTTTTGTGTTCCACATCCAGCGGGTGCCACAGTCTCTCTCTCTCCCTCTATATACCAGCACCTAGACTGTGAACTTCCTGTAGACCCCCTTGTGAACTTCCTGTAGACCCCCTTGGTTTGATGTCATCTGTTTTTTGCACTCTTCCTATGCTTAAAGGAGGCGGGGAGGTGGCAAGCGTGTCTCTGTCGTTCTCCACATCTGGTCACATCACAGCCAGATGTCCCACCACAGGCAAACGCGCGCACACAGATGGTGCCGACGGCGACCTTTAACCCCTCCTCCTATCTCTTACGTCACTCCTTTCCGATTGTAACGTAACCTTTTGTAAATGTGTAAAACATAACGCAGGTGCGTTTTTCTTTTTTGATATCTGACAATTGAGAAGTTACTTTGCTGGCAGGGCAAACGTTCACCTGCCATGTGAGGCAGGTTTACTTGTTTCGGGTGCAATATGTCAAATGTAATCCAACTTTCCGCATCCTTGTTTTCTATTTCCTGTGAAGAAGTGTGTTTATGTTGAAGACGGCACTTTACAGTGTGTTTCCATTCTGAATCTGCGGTGGCTGACCACTTTTTCATTTATCGTAATTGGCCTCACAGTGTGGTCATCTCTGACTATTTCAAGTGATCGCCATGTAAGTTGAGTTGTAAGTTGTATTATGAGTCACATAAGGGCCAAATGAAACAGATGAAACAGGTCAGTCTTGCTTTTCCATTGAATTTAAAGACTGATTTTAACCCGCTGATTGATTTGAATGAAAAGCTAATATGAAGACGTAGGTCTTGAAATGAGACTTTTCTGGTTGCGTTTGGTTTTCTGTCTTTGTGTCAGGAAATGAGTCTGACCTGTTGGCTGTTTTGGTTCAATGTGCTGTGGCTGAGTTTCCCTCGACAGCAGAGGAGCCGCAGAACAAACTGAGCTACTTGCATTTCATGTTTTCTTTGGGATTTGGAAAATCGATACCCGACAGTGTTTTGAATCTGTCTTGAGACCAACGCCAAACCTTGTATATGGATGAAAACACAAAGGACTGTTGTATATCAACACCGTTACGAGAGCTGATCGTCTCAAGTTATAGCCTATTAAAAGCCTGTGTGTGTTTACGAGCTCGCATTTGGTTTTACCACCACTATATACATGATCTACATCATGATCATGATATACATGAGAACAGTCTTTCCTTTTCCTCATCCTTCTACGAAAAGGGACAATCTGAGGCATTTTGCCCTCTTTGCACCTCAGACCAACAAAATTTACAATTCCATTTTGGATCTTTAGCATTAGTACATTTATGGGAGGTGTATGCAGGTGATTGATCATGTGTACATGCCTTTTTAAAAGGCTTGGTTTCCTGTTTTCTTTACACTTCAAAGCCATTCCATGCTGACTCTGTACTTGTATGGTCATGAATAGGAAGTAACTTCATGTGCTTTATTTGATTTGTATTTTCTGGTGTGATGTAAAAACAAAAGGTCTTATATTCTGGCTATTTGCACACATTCTCTCCAGTGCGCACATTTTGTGATGACAAAAAAATTGCTAGGGCGACAGAATTTAAATGGCAACTATGGTACTTTATGCTTGAAAATCAAAAAGAAATTTCTTAACCTGTGTAACATCCATGCTTGATGTTAAGTCCTTGTTAAAGTGTAAAAAATATTGTTAATATTTTTCCATGTTGAAGCTTGTATAAGACTGTCTCTATCCCTTCGCCGTGTTGCGTAACACAAAACAAGAGAAAATTCACAGTGATGTATAAGTATCCCTTGAGAAGTGTATTTCTAAAAGTTCTGGTAGCATTTGCCAAATTTGTCCCAATCCTATTTTATCCCTGCAACCAAAAGGAAAAAGCTCAAATATTGCCTTTCTTCAAAGTGTAGTGTGGCTGTGTGTCTGTTAATGAGGTGCGTTTATTGTGCTGTGTGATATATAATGGGTTGCAAACAGGCGACATGCGAGTGAGGGATTTCAAGGTGTAGATACACATCATGTTAACTAATGTTGACGGTGAAGAGAATTTAAGGATCAGGGTTTTCAGACGTAAACGTTGATTTCACTGCAGTGTATCACTGATTAACATGCATACTCACTCTCACAACAGGACCACGTCATTGTTGCGACATCCTCTGCTTTTTTGAGCGCGTTAAGGTTTGTTGAGGGGTTTTAATGTGAAAGTATATGCATGATAAGCAGGTTGTTAAATATATCCAAGTGTTGATGACAGACACTTGGAGCAGTTTATTGGAAACATCACAGAAGATTAAGGGCTTGGTAAACTATGTACCAGGTTGGTAGAGATGGTGTTAGTTTGAGTTTCTCAGTGTGTAAATATGGCTCAGTGGAGATTTGAATGTCAAGTCCGGAGAATGCTTGGTATGTAAACTTGCTTGTTTCCCTGTAAAATCCACTTTGAGCGTTGCTTTTTTTTTTCATATTGTGTCCTCAGTCGACCTGAATCGTCTCGAGTGCTTTTTAAAAAATGTATTTTATTTTTGTAAGAAGAGAGGTATTATTGAGAGAGGGAATCGGGAGAGTCGGAGGAGCTGTGGGCAAAACCTGCCTTTTAGACGTGAGTGAAAACGAGGGCTTGTTCCGTCTACAATGGCCTTATTTAGTGCAGGGGACATTGCTTCACTATTGTAGCACACAACTGAAAGTTTTGACAAATGCATTTTGCTTGAAACATTGTACTGACGTCGTATATGTATATATATATAGTTTTATGAATGTATTTCTTAATCTTTACCCCAGAACGGAGTATAATTGGTTTTTGTCATTTTGTTTGTTACTCTGTCTCTGTGAAGACTTTCCAGGGGTCTCGGGCTGCATTGGTTCAGGCAGCCCCTACTCTTACTGTACTGTATGTCTTATTCAATGTGTATCCACTTCAAGGTACAGCTCTTTGGTTGAAACAAGCATGGACTCTGTCTGGCGAAATGCATTTTTATTTATTTAAATCGCCATGATGGGTTTCAAGTAAAAGAGGAATGCTGCCCCCCTCCCGCCCTTTACCCACCCCTGCACCAATTAAGTTATTTAATCTATCAGGATGATGGGATTATGATCTTTGTACTTTGAACTAGAAAATGTTTTCCGCATGGTTACTCTGATGATTTTATTGTATTAAATCTATGATAATTATGATATTAATTAAGATACAGTAATAACAAGTTGACGATCATGATGATGAGGATGAAGTCAGTAAGACCCAGAAACCTGTTTATGAGAATTTACATGGGATGCAAAAGAATTGTCAGATATGCTGTAGCTTAAAGTAGCATGGATATAGTCTTCTAAAAATACTATTTCTTTTTCTTGCAATAACCTTTAGCTGTAGCCCATTACTGATGCTGGAGCTGTCTCCTTCCTTAGTGTTGACGACATTGTGTCACTGTCAGCTGTGCTACCATGGCAACAAATATGAAGTCGAATCGCATTCGCAAGCACCAATAGCTGTTTAGGTTCAACACAGCATGGAATGCATTGTGAATAACGACTTTTTCTATGATTGTCCCCATGAGCATCAGTGTCTACTTTTACTTTTCATTTTCTAGTGGAAGCATGCATTCCATGTCCGTTTGCCAGTGTAGCAGGTGTCAACGAGAACGAAACAGACACCACGGCAGAGTTGGTGGACGAATTGGCGACTTCCACTGCTGAATACGTCCATAAATGTTGATAATCGCAGCACAAGTTTCCCGAGTAGCCATTTTGTTCTTTTAGTTGTCTGTCAGACAGTATGAAGGCCACAGTCGCTTCCCTCCCCTCTGTCATGACAACCTCTGTATTATGAAGCCCAGCGAAGCACAAACCTGATGAAAGCTAATGGCTTGACGTGGAAATCCAAAATAGATATCTGAAGGCTTTTGATAAAGACTAATGGGCCACAATTATATTTCCAAGCACACGCAGGATATCGATGCCATGGAAAAGATAGATGGGCGTATCAAAACATTAGCTGGGGTTGAGAGATGTTTGGTTGTCTGTTCTTTTCTGGCCTTAACCTTTCCACTGAGGAGTGTACGCAGATCTTAAAGGGCAAAGCGTAGAAGAGCGCGTGAGGAAACGATGCAGTTTATGGCAAAGAAAAAGGGAGCTGTAATTTTCTACCTGTGCTTTGTAAATGTTTTCTATGTGCAGTATTTGATAATGTAAAACTGGTATTTTTGTGGTTTGTACGCTGCAGAATTGATTACTTACGGTGCACGTAGTTTTGTAAGAAAACAGAAACAAACCGAAGAAAAAAAAAAAACAAAGAACAATTTCCAATTCAGAAGCCTGTATCTGCATGCCCTTTGACATCTGGACGCAAAGTCAATAAAGTTTATTTGAATCACAGATATGTCTCAGGAGTACATTATAACGACTTTTAAATGTTGACCAGCATGGTCGATCGACACGCAACAATAATCACAACCATCAATGAATTCTAATATGCAGAGAAATGATCAACACAAGATCTAGAATGTCATGAAAACAACATTTATTTTGGTGTTTTCACACGGACAGTTATATGTCACATGACCACAGTTTTCTTGTCTAATGTGGGAACATGACGTAAAGGGGAGCAAAGTTTATGGGAAGAAAATGGATACTGAATATAAAGTGGTAATGGTCATTAATCTTATTTAAGAAACATAATATACAGAGATAATCTGACAACATAAGTACACAATGCCATGACTGACAGGTAGTTATAAAGATACATTCCTTTATTTGCTTTTATTTCACAGAAAATATACCAAAAAAAAGGAAGTGATTACAAGCAACTGTTCGCGGGAAAATCTGATCCAGCACAGGGATGAATTATTACTCTTTATAGTAACTACTCTGAGGAGTAGTTAGTAACGTGTTTTAGAGTTGTGAAGGCTCCTGCTTATTCATTGGCAGCACTTAGTATCTTATCATGTTAATTTGCCTGGCGTCATCTTTTACATTCTTACCCCTCATTTTCAACACCGGAGTGTTGACTGATATTTACAGTAATGGCGTCATGCAGTTTTAAGACTGACAGATCTAGAAACACTAGCGGAGAAATCGGAAATGAGAGGTGCATCAGGGATAACGGAAAACACACCGCAATGTGGTTTGGCCCTGTTGTAAACACCTGAGATCGACCTGAAAACGTGTTCGCCTCCCGACGTCTTCCCAAAGGAAAACTTAGATGAATCCAACAATTCACCAAAAACCACAGGACATTCAATAGACGCACAAAGTGCACAAGTGAGTCGAAGCATAACAAAAACCAGCACGCCCCAACAATACTCAAAAGGGGGTCCAGTACACTCAGCGACATTCAGGACACACGTCCACCTGTCTGGTTCAGACACTGATGGACATGTCCAGTAGAGAGACACATTCGTATAGCGTAAATAAAGACACAGTACATACAGTCAGAGCTAGACAAACACTTTCTTCATGCAGTTCAGTGGAAGCATCTGAAATGTGACTAATCTGTAAGCTTTATTCTCATCTCCATCCCAGCATCTCTCTTTATTTCCCTTACTTATTTACAGTCATTCAACATGAATCCAGGCCTCTATTGTACAAGGCAGATTCTTATCTGGAGGTGCGTAAACACTCACATGGTAACAGTGCATGCAAGTGACTGTTGTCGTTAAACTGTCCCATGGTTGCTGAGGAGATAGCACAGTGAATTATAGGTGCAGGTAAACCAAACATGTTGTTAAAGGACGGCTGAATTGATTTTTCTACTAATCACTAGTTGAGGCTGTACGGTGAATCCCACTGGAGCACTGTACGTCCATAATAAAGCTAGTGTTGATCTTTGGTCTCCCAAAATCCAGTTCAGGACTTATGACATAACGTTCTGTTAATTAACTACAAGATCCTAATATTTATTTATTTTTTTTCCACAATTGAGAATGTGAGAATCCTGGATCTTATACACACACACACACGTTTAATTTCGACATTGTTGGATGTGTGGCATTAATTCATGTATTCAGAAAGGGATCTGTTGACAATTTATATATTTTGTCTCTTAATTGTATAGTTTGACATTGTGTTGTGTCGGTTTATTGGCCTGGCTTACAGCCCAGCCTTACTCCAATCCTTGGTTTTTATCTTCTAAAGTAAATATTAACATCAATGGGTGACAAATACCTGCTTAATATAAATAAGGCAGGTAGCTGACGCCCACACACAGCAGATGTCTATAGACCAGGTACACAGTAAGATGTGTAGTCCTAACCACTGACCTCTGAACCCTGTTGTCTTGGCCGTTTACCAAAATGTTCTGAAGGCAAGTGAGGAAATCTGCATAACATGGCCACTGATGAGACAAGAAGAAACATGAGCAGAGAGGAGAGAGAAAGAGAGGTAGTAGTTGTTTCTTTCCTTCACACCTGCCTCCTCCTCCTCCTCCTCCCTCGCATTAGAAAATGTCTTATGAAGAGTCAAATCCACAGATTCCTACGTCTCATTTCCCCCTCTCTGTCGTTTGACATCACTTCCTGGGCAGATGAGTTCATTTCCAGATGTGTGCCGTCGTGTGCACAGAACTCTGAGTCGTTGATCCGCCCATGTGTTGACCGCTGTGTCCCATCATGCCACTGGCGTTGTAGAGATTCATCCCGGCCACGTGCTGAGTCACCTGAAAGCCACAGAACACAGATTACTGCACTCACACACGTCTGTGTGAAATGAAAATCCAAGTTACTTGTGCATCATGTAGATTTATAGTGAACATACATTGGCAATGTTCCACTGCAGCTGCTGGGCTTGCTGCACTCCATAAACCTGCTGGTGGGGTAATGTGGTTACACCTCCAACCTGCTGCTGCCCCATAACTCCATTCTGCTGCGGCCCCACCATTCCATTCTGCTGCGGCCCCACCATTCCACTTTGCTGCAGTCCCATCATGCTCTGGCTCATGCCTGCCATGTAGGGTGATGCCGCAGCGCCACCATGCTGAGCCATGACACCATGCGCACCCATCAGGCCACTCTGCTGTCCCATCATGCCAGTCTGCTGCACTCCAATCATGCTATTTTGCTGAACCCCCATCATGCCACTCTGTTGTTGTCCCATCATGGGCATCTGTGATGTCACCATGGTGCCTCCCATTGCACCTGCCTGGGCCAAGGAATGGTAGGAAGCATACGGATGTGTCGGGTATCCAATTTGGTTCATATACAAGCCTGCGGAAAACAAATAGCAGACACCTGAGTCATTGCCATTTCAAGGAAACACTCTATTTACACATATGTATGTGGTCAATTATTACAAATATTAAGAATACTAAGAACAGAAGTTGATGAAAGGATTATTTTTCAAAAATAAAAAGTGGCCCTCACCGTGTGTGGCCATACTGCTGGCGTGCACTGAGGGGGTGGACGCATACAGGGAGAGAATGGAGTCCTTGGACAGTTTCTTGACAGCGCCCCCCTCTGCTTTAGATGCTGGATCCAGGAAAAGACTGAGGTTTTCAGGCACAGACGCAGCAGTCACTCTGCTCTGAGGCATAGAGCTGGAGACAGGCTGGGTGGGTGGGGGAGGGCATGAAGCAGACGACAAAAGACAAAGAGAAAAGATAATCGGTGGTGGCAGGGGTCAAAATAAAACATGGCTGGACACAGTGTACAGTACTTTATCACCTACCGTAGTTTTAGAGGAGGAGCTAGGGGGCGCTGTCGGCAGGGAGGTGAAGAGATCCAGGGCAGATTGGGCCAAAGGTGGCACCGCTGCACTCTCCTTATATCCTCCACCATTAGCCACCACAGGATTTGGTGCAGGGGCATCTAATGGAGACATGGGTTCGATAAATATTCCATTTACATGTCAATTATCCAAAAACTAGGTATTTGTTGTGCTTACTCGCCTTTTATGTTGCACATAAAATTGATCGTAGTAAGACAATTTGGTGGAAATGTTGACACTCGCACTCTTATTCGTCAGTGTTATTACTACGTGTGTTAGGTACAATACCTAGGCCAAGCAGGTCTGTAACAGACTGGGAATCTGTCTTCGGGCTGATGTCCTTTTTCTGCCACGACAGACAGAATGGCTTTGATGATGATTTATGACACACTTCAGCGTGAACAAACAAGCCTGAATCTACAACACTGCATTGAAATGCTCCTGCAAAATTCTCCTGCACACCTGAGACTCATCCACCATCAAACGCTGATCAGCGGCTGTGTGCAAAACCATGGATCTTCCCTCCGCTCTCCGCCAGAAATAAGTTTTGTTCAAAAGCCAAAGTTTTCCATTTCTTCCGTAGCCATACTTCCCTAATGCTAGCAACACGCAATGACGCACTCACCAATTTCATCTTCTCAAACACGACCGGTTCCTTGGGTATGTTGTCGCAGCTTTTTTCTTTCTGCACAAAGAAAATAATGCGCCATGAATCTTTCCCTGCCTTTTCCATGGATTCAGTAAAAAGCCCTCTCTATGTGTACTGATGTGCAAACTCACTCTGAGCATCTGGACGTCAATGACCTTATCCATGTACTTCTTTTTATCATACTTGTCCCTGATGAAGATCTCTGCAGATTGGTCTGTCTCGGGCCGCTGGAAGCACTCGGGTAAGAAAGCCTCATAGAGACGCTTGGCTTTGGCGTTTCCCATCTCCTGAACACACTGGAGACACAGCAACACAACGCAACAAACAAAACACAATGATCAAAGTGGACGTCTGAGTTCTTATTTTTAAAGATGCTAATATCTTGATGCCTGTATCTGCAGTGTGACCTCTGACCTGGACCTGCTCCTCTGTCCACTGATCCAGGTTGACTGACTTGACCTTTGAGATGTGAACCCCCAGGTTTCTATGGATGCCAGCACAGCGGATACAGATGAATATTCCCAGATTCCAGGATGCCCATCTTGGACCTGGTGAATACAAAGAGACAAATGAAGGTGAGTTAATATTTAGACTCTTCAGGGACTCCAGTAAAACTCAAACTGAGTTAAAAAAAAAGGGTAAGTGAATCTAGAGGTGTAAAAAAAGAGGTAGAAGGTGAAGTGAGCAAATCTCTGATTAATTTTAGTCCAATTATAGAGACGAGCCCGAAACCTCAATTATAAGTTTGAATTCAGCTGGGAACACATCTAATCCTGTGTAAGTCATGCACCGTCCTGACGACACATAATGGGATTCAATAGGGTGGTTAGCCTACATAACAGAGACTGAGAGGAGTGAGGGGGAGCGCACGCACACAGACACACACACAAAGAGAGAGAGCCTGGATACCTGCAGGGATGATTACTCATTTGGTCATGAGCCTGTTTGTGTGTGTGTGTGTGGGTGCAGAGCTGAGTGGTCCAATTTGTCCATTTTACTGTCTTACGTGTCCAAATGGATGCATCAGAGTGTTGTTTGTCCTGTATTTAGCCCCTTGGTATTTTAGGTTTAATATGTAGTCGTGCTGTGTTTGTTTCTGTGGAGCTTTCTTCCGTCTGCGAATCTGTCAGGGTCTTTGAGAGGGGAAATGAAAATGTTGTCAGGCTATTTTTTTGGATATGTCCTCTTCACAGAGCGCAGTCAGCATCAAAGAGAATACTGGAGCTTCTCTCCCAGCATCCTCTCTCCTCTCACCCATCCTCCTCCTTTTCCACCATCCCTTCCTGCCGCTGCCTCCTACCCTCACTCCATTTGCCTGAACCAACCTTTCCCTCGATCTCTGTTCTGAGCTCGTAAACCTTGGTACGAGCCGATGCGCTGTGGCCTTTACACCAGCAGGTGGAAGAGCAGCTTTTAATGTGAAATGTTCTCCTCCGCCAGCTGAGGCCTGTATGTTCAGTGTTTGAGGAAAAGCCATTCTATGCAAATGTTCGAGGAAGCTGGGTTTCAGCAGAGAAAACAGAAAACCTTCCTCTTTCTGCCAGCTGCGGAAACACTGCGTCTGGGTGCGGGGTCACATCATCCAGTAGATCCTGAACTGCTCATGTTAACGTCGACCTTTATTCTGTTTGCATTAGCAGAAAACGACTGGGGCTGACTTTTCATGCATTTCCTGCTTTTATAAACAGCGGGTCAGTGGACAGACTGACCATCTCCATCATCATCCGTCTGGCTGGCGCATTAGCTTTCAGTCGGCTAATAATAGCGGAATTACTCCTGCAAAGCCTGCTTTAACTGCTGTAAACATTGGCACTGACCCAGAGAGAGCATACGTTATCAATCGGGTTGAGCTACCCTCAACACTGGAATGAGTTTGTCCTCATCATCTTCTCATCCATCCATCATGTCCTCAGCACCATTTCCCATCTCTCTCATTCACTTGAGTCTCATTGGAGGAACTGTTGGGTTTTTGCATGATTAGAAATAAATGAGTACAAAGCATTACTCCTCTGGTTTGCAGGATGATAAGAAATCATTAGTTCCTGATAGTAAAGTGTTTTGGTGCAGAGGAAATGTTTAAGTCCAGCTTTGTTACCTGACACATTGCAGTGCAGTCTGGGCTGCTACTTAATGAACCGACTTCAGTATTGTCACCCTCTTAAAAGAATGTCACATTCATATGTCATTTTGTTCTAGGTGAAAAAAAATTAGGCCATAATTTTAAGAGGGTGACAATGTGATACTCTCTTTACCAAAAAGCCAGACTAATCAGTCCTCTCTCCTATGAATTAATGGTTCTGTATCCAATATTTACATTTAGAGTAACTCAGGATTCAGGATACGAGGAGAATCTTGGTTCCAATATGCACTATAACCAAGATGTAGTCCAATATGTTGGTCTGAGCGCAGACGAACATAGAGTATGTCTGTCCAGCTATAGTCAACACCTCCATGTATTTCAAACAGGGTCAGTGGGAAGAGAGTAGGAGGAATAGACATCTAAAAACGGAAACTGTCTCTTACAGTTTGCATTGCAGTGCATATTAGTCCACTGCTGTGTTCTGCTTTTCTATGACAATCAAATCAACAGCCCACGCCTTCTTTGAGCAATAAGTAATACTGTATTACTAATGAACACAGAGGTCAAGCTACCTGAAAGAAAAGGGGTTTGCAGCGAGGATTGATGAATCACCCAGGCAGAAAAAAAAAGACTGTGCTTGTCAAACATGCAGCTTGTGACACATGGGGACGGAGACAGAGACAAACACGAGAGGATTTTTATAGAAGTCAAATAGTGGACTTCAGCTGTTTGGTGACCTGCTGGGATACACGGGGGGTAGGACAAGGAAGAAGCGCAAACAGAGCTCTATAATGAGCCCACCTGTCAATCACCCACGCACACACATCCATTTGCGTTACCCTAACTTGTGAGGTCCTTTTCCTCCAACAAGTGTTCTGTACCCCATATTGATCCATACTGTGTCATAATATGGTTGTACTTTTGTTGTGATTTTATTGATGATAACGCCAGAGTTACACACATAAAACATTTGTTCATGCACACACCCACTGACGTGCACACGCGCATGCACAGGCAGATGCATATGGCTCATTAGCCCATATCCCACAAGGATGAACGGTGCTCTCTCCATGCACACGTTTAATCCCACTGAGCCTCAGTCGTCAGTGGATCCGGCATCCTCCTACAACACCACACAAACACACACTCATATGGAGAGTTGTCCCACCCTCAAGCCCCGCGCAGCATCTAAACAAGTCCAGAAACCTCGAGGCCACCCAGTGACCCAGTCCCAGTCTGAGCTAAACAGATGGACCCTCTCTATTGATAATTTACTAATACGCACCCACCATCTGCGTTACAATGTGAGTGTCACGACTGTGATCCTGCAGGTTAGTCACTGAGGCGGAACAGATTATTCAGCAAAAGATGAGTCAATTATTATTTTTTTTATCATTGATAGACTTGACTTCAAAAAAAAGATATAAATCTAAGCCGTCCCCTGAAATTACTGCTACCTTTGTGAAGGTAAGCTAAGATCTTCCTGGTATTATTACATGTTATGACCTGCTGCTGATGACGAGTTTCATACTTTCATGTTTAACATTATCTCGCTTTTTGTGTATTTTATATGTATATATCACTGTAGGCTCTCGACTTGCCTGTTTATCAAACAGGCCAAACCTTTGCCCAGAGGCCTGATCACATGCCACCCAGTCCTTGGCACGGTGTTACTTTGAACTCTATGCCAGGCAGGACACAAACAGCCAATCAACTTCTTCTTTCAAAGGGGATCCTTGCTGGCTTCTGATTGGATGTGATTGGGGGGTGGAAGGGGGAGGGGTGTTGACTGGTGGTGGTGGAAGTATAAGCCATGACATCGCCAGGTAATATCTCCACGGCAACCAAGGCCCGGTATGTACGTAAACACAAGTACAATGGAGACAATAGAGGAGACAGGCTTTTTAATGCAGGCGCAAAACAGACACACACAAACGTACGCACTCTTAAAGAAACACACACACTCAAAGAAACACACATACACACACACACAAAGCCCCTTGAGAATGAAGCCAGAGGTGAAAGTGTTGACTACATTACGCGTTTGCCTCACACTCTCTCTCCTATCTCCTCATTATTTCCTGGTGATACTAGGATTTACAGTAGAAGTGTCACATAGCGAGGAAGTACACAACACAAAAATATAGATAAGACATGTGCTACAGAGGATGACAGAAAGACAGGAGGTTGGCGCTGCAGTCAGACAGCAGAGCTATGGTTACACTGCCGTGCTAGTGCATTCAGAATAGACAGGAACTGCCTGGTGGCAAAGTTATTATGTTTTTGTGTATTTTTTTTTCCATGTTCGGTTCATGCGTATCCTTTGCTTCATACATCTCACCACTTCCTCTTCAGTCACCCTGAAGGAGGAAGGTGATAAACGTGCCGTAAGCTGTGCCAGAGCAAACAAGATTAGACCAAACCTCATCACGAGCCATATGGTCCAGAGCCCCGGCCTGAGAGAAGGAAGAAGAGGGGGACTAATGCATTGAAGGTGTGCATGTGCATGTGTGCGCATGCATGTGTGCACGTGCATGGATTTGTAGGCGTGCGTACTTGTCATTAAAATGCAGAGTAGAGTAACACTTGCACGTTTCAGCAAATGTGCTAATCAGGCAGGAGGTAAAATATCAATGAATGCATCAGCCTTTTTATTAAGCATATTTAGTAATGAGCCATTTATTATGCCATGCATTAAAATTATTATGATAAACTTAATACATAAAAAACAATGCCTCACTCTTTATTTCCCATGCTTTCGTTGACTGCAGTCTACAATCACTTCCTTTCATAAGCTGCCTTTATTGCAGTGCTTTTTTCACAAGTCACAAGTTTGTTTGCCTGGAGTCATATCATCCGATGTGGTTATATATTTTTTTCATTAAAAGATCATCCAAAGGGCAAATGCACTGGAACACAACATTGTTTTGAAGAACCAAACGTTCCCAGTACCCTGATGACGTCTCCAGTTGAAATCCAACCTTGGACACTGTTTTGTATTTTAACAGGAAATATTAATCAAGAAAACAAAACTGTTTAAATAAAAAAATATATACAAATACTGACAAGTGGGAAGGCACTGTACATTTTGAAGTTGTCCCTTGTCCTTAAATGCCTCAGCTGTTTACGTGAACATTGCCAATGGAGCTTGAAATTTACTTGCTTGTTTACAAGCGCAATCGTAATCAAATATCAGCGCAACAGTGTTGCGTAAGGTTCCAAAAAAACTGAATTCATTCGTTCCTTTTTCCAACAGCCACTTGACTGCTCGCTGTTTCTCATGAAATATTTAGTGATGCTCCACCAGCAACGCAGATCATTTTTTTCCTGCATTTGCCATGATGCAGAACCCGGGAGAGAGAGAGAGAGAGAGAGAGAAGAGAGAGGGAGAGAGAGAGAGAGAGAGACAGGAATTCACGGTAATACAGAGCCATAGACACAAAGGCAGACACGGGCAGATGTTATGGAGCGAGGCAGTTAATAGTTACACTCAGCTGATGTATCTCAACAACACTGAGACAATGGTTTCAACCACTTACCTGAGGCCTGACAGACCTCTGTGTAATGTCCTGTCTGCACAGGCTGTAACACTGAAAATATATCCCACTGTCATGACCCGGCCTGGTGCATAAACCCAGGGAAGCGCCACCATAACTTACTGATGTCGCATGTTTCACCCTCTTAGTCCAGAAACAGCAGGCGTATAGATACTACTGCCATACTTGTGCACTTTGTGTTTCCCTGACGCTGTTGTCTCTGTGTCAGTCAAAAAAACAAACACAGATCTGATGCTTAATGCTGTGTCTCCTGTCGGATAAATCTTACTCGCTGATGAATACAGGAAGTAACTCAGTCCTGTCATTCATAAATTCCCCTGTATGGAATTATCAAGCGTGTTCCCTGCATGACAGCGTGCAGTGATTTGCATCTATTCAGGGCCTCCACTCCAGAGCTAATGACTGAGATGGGAGCACTGTCAGTGAATCGTAACTATAGTCTTGGATGCCTGCAGCTGCCCTGTTGAGTCATTTCCCGGACCAGGTATGGCGTCACGCGGCCAATCTTATTAGTCACAACACCACGTAACATCAGATCAAGCTTACCCTTGAAAGCTGGACCACGACACGCACACTGGTATCATAAATTCATGTAATGACACAGAGGAAGCACCAAAATATGTTTCCTTCCCAATTCAATATAAAATCTGCATATTTTTGCATAAAAAAGATGTAACATCTCTGATTAAAACAATGTCAGTTGACACAGGAGGTTTATTTATTGACAACTGAGGTTTGCCTCTGGGGACAAACAGTGGTTGTGAAGTGTTCTTAGTAGACAACAGTTTACTTGCCCTATTGTGGATTTGCTGTGTAGTAGCACACAGGTGTTTACAGCAGATTTGCTGGTTTCAGTCTCCATTAAAAAGTGTAGTTGTGTTTACCCCACCAGCATGGCAAAACAGGTTCAGCAAATAGCTGAGGACATAGTTCAAGACCTGCATGACTGATTATAATACAAACACAGTGGAGGGTCAGTGAGTCAATGCTGAGTGACTCAGTGTCCACACCGCTGTCTCTGTGTCTACCTGCACCGGATTCTAAACTGGTAGCTGGGGGGGACCACAGGGGTCGCACAAAGTGACCCAATAATCATTTCACTCATTATTTACATCCCGAAAGATTCTCATCATTGACTGAGTCCACGTTAGATGAGAGGTGTTCCACAGGGCTGAGTATTGGTAATCTTACACCTATGGGAACGTGGCATGCTGGAGCTGCCTGCCATGCTCCAGTCTTGTAAGGATGTGGCCCGGTGCCTTGCAGCATAGTACAATGTAATTGGCCGAGAGCTGGTGAATGCAACGCCGCATATTGCAGCGTAGTAAAGGAGAGACGCCGTGCGGGACACATGGGGGACACATGGGGACACATGGGGGACACAGGACAACGATCACCTACCTTTTGATTCGCAGTCCGCGCAAAATTTATTCTCGTCCAGCGCCAGTAGAGAGTTGAGGACAGTCTGGTATCTGTCAACGTCTTTCACGGATTTGCCCGTCATCATCGCACCGGTCCACCTCCTCCACAGCGCCGGCTCTGGTTCGATAGCCTCCCGTCGGATGGAGCGAATTAAGGCGGTGTGTGTGCGGAGGCGATGCGCCCCGTCGCTCTTCCTCCCCGATGTGTCTCACCGAGATGGGATGACTGTCTGTCAGCCAACCAGCGGGCGGCTCGGCCGAGCTGCAGGAGTCCCGATCAGAAACACCACGTGACTGATCAGATCCGAAATGTATTGATAAGTTTTAGGCACATCTGTAATCTGCTCCCACTGCTCTCAGATCAGTCACCTCTCTCTCTCTCTCTCTCTCTCTCTCTCTCTCTCTCACTCACACACACACACACACACACGCACACACACACACACACACACACACACACACACACACACACACACACACACACACAGATGAAAAGCTGCCAAGGCATAAACAATCGCTTGAGTTATTAATGTCAACATTACCATGAGATCTCATTTCATCTTTTAGAATGAAACGTGTGGTCATTTTGGTGTATCTCACAGTCAATATATTGCTTATAGCGCCATCTAGTGGTCAATCAAGGGGGCGTTTATGAGAAGAAGGTCTGATGTTTTCCTCCCACACTCAGGACGGCGATAAAAAACAAGCCGCCAAGAGTAAAGCAGCCGGAAAAGTGTCGGTGTATCAGCTGATTAAAGCATGACGTCAACCGCTGGTTATTTACTGGGGAAATACCGGAAAAGAGATAATGTTTCCTTCAAAATTAAACAATATATTTCTGTTGTAAAGAAATAAAATGTAGTCACAATAAGGTAGATATGTCAATTTCTTCTTTTAAAATTATATTTACTTTTTACTATATTTACGTTTTCATCACTTATTGTAACATTCAAACATTTTCTTAAATTTTTGTTTTACTCTAAAATGACCCCGGAAGTTTTATTTTGTAATCTAGCTAACTTGACATTGGCGGAAGTGGGTGACTGCACCGGCGATTACGGAAACAACTGCTGAGCAAGAATCAAATAAATAAAGCATTAACTTCAAGTCGTCACCTAATAAGCCTGTAACACTGTCCGCCATGTCCAGGCAATCGAACCGAACAACAGACAACAAGAAGATGGTAGGTGACTCCCGCAGGTTCCACGCCAACTGAATTAAGCTAGCCTAGCTAGCAAAATGCTAACGATAGCAAGAACGCTAGCTTCCTAATCAGCAAGCTCTCTTATGTCTCAAATAAATTCCTTGTAATTTTGACACAGATTAATCAGCGTTTGAAACATCCTATTAGCTGTTTAAAATATTGCTCAGTGTTCCAGGCTTTCCTGTTACATAGAGTTTAGTAAGTGTTTTCATCAAGAGGAAGAAAAGCTTTATTCTTGAGTACAATTAAATGTCATTTCAGCACCAGGAGCTGTCATAGTTTGATCTGTCCTGGTGCTGAGTTTAGCTCAATGACTGTTGTCTGGCCATCGCCTAAGTTTAAGTGTTAAATATAGTTTTACCATGATGCTTTTTATTGTGTTTACCCTTCCTTTGATGGTGGCCCCATGTTATGGTGGGAAAGAAGAAACCACAGAGGTTTGTTTCAGGTTTCCGCTAGACTCATTCATTCAATTTGACATATTTGTTGTTTA
This sequence comes from Trinectes maculatus, assembly GCA_016785345.1. NCBI lineage: Eukaryota > Metazoa > Chordata > Actinopteri > Pleuronectiformes > Achiridae > Trinectes > Trinectes maculatus. The sequence goes on from JAFBJQ010000926.1 coordinate 179,751, forward strand.
TGTTTTTAGAACTCTGAACTGTTCACACTGACATATGGGGCCCTGGTCACTCAGCTTTGTAAAGACTACGAGAATGACGAGGAAGTCAATAAACAACTGGACAAGATGTAAGTGTGTCTGTTTAAAGGACTTCCCACCTCAATAACAGTGATCAGAAAAATATTCACTTTTAAACAGTGCTGATTAATTCTAGGTGAAGCCAAGTGGATGATAAAACAGGTGCAAACATTTGAAAAGGAAATGGCAGTTCAAAACTTTTTTATTATCCCAATGGCTCCTGCAATTTCTCAGAGCCTATGGGGACCTTGTGAAGAAGAGGAGGACACTGGTATGTGTTTTTAAGAGAGCTGCAGGAAACCATAGCACTCCAGCAGAATCAGGTTTAGAAAAAGCAGAAAAAAAAGCTGAAAAGTCCTTTTCCGATTAGGGTTTTTTTTGGACTGAATGTACTTAGCTTGGTTGTGTGGCATTTAGCTCTGTGAGATGAAGCTTGATTTACTGTACCTGGCCTTAGAAGGCAGTAAGTCTGTGTTGCCTTCTCTGCCAGTTGTCAGAGACAGACCATTTTAGGAAAGGGATGTATCAGCTGGCTTTGGAATTTTCTTTAGAGTAAGGAAAAGCATCTTTTTCATCATCGTCCAAGTGAATGGCCAAATATGTCTTGTAGGTAACTGTCTTCCATCTGTTTATATGCAGTGTCGTTTAGCCAGTTTAGCCAAAGAAGTGGCACAGTGACTTTTTTTGTCTCTGACAATCTGTCTTTCTTTCACAGGGGTTATAACATCGGAGTGCGTCTCATTGAGGATTTCCTGGCACGCTCCAGCATCGGCAGGTGTCAGGATTTCCGAGAAACAGCCGATGTCATTGCTAAGGTAATTGGAAGGTTGCAGGCCAATCAGAGCGTGACTGGGGATTTCTCCCAACATTGAAGAGAAGTAGAATGTCTGAGGACAGGAAGGGCAGATTAGAGAGAGTGAATGTGATGAAACACCCTAAAAATGACTAGGGAGATGGTGTGGGATGAAAGAGGGAAAACTATTGTTTATGGTCAGGCAGATGAGAAAACTCCTGGGAAAAACATTACTCTGCATTTTTCTTAAAAGTGATGCCAAGATTACATTCCCCTTTACTTTGTGTGATTGTGAACCTGACATTAAGTTAATGAGACATGCACAAGGTAATAAAATCCAATCCTCAAAAAGATGATCCACACTCATACGGATACCTCCCTCAGTGTCCACTTGGAGGTAAGCTCCAAAACAACTACAGCATATTTAATGTATCTCTTAAGAAATGTTTCAGTAGTTTTGTCTTTTACCGAGTCACCTGGCTGATAATATTGTGGAAGACTTCAGTCTTCCCTGGCCTGGAGAGACAGATGGACACACAAAAGCTGACCACTCCACCACTCCACTGTTTTCAAGGTGTTATTACTGCTTGCTGAGGGAGTCACACCCCCAGCTGTAACCCTAAATTAGCTGAGAGGACAGACTCATGGTCATAAAGTGAAGGCCAATGTCTGTAAATGGAGGAGCACTATGGGACAGTGGTTTGGCACAGTGACAGCTTTGCCTCAGGACATGACCTGACTTGTTGCCAAACTCTGACTCACCTGTCTTTCTTACATATACGCAGAAAAGGGTCTGTTATTGATCACAAAACAGATTTTCTGCAACAAAGGATGCATAATAGTCAAATGTTTCTGTATTCGGTGTTTTTAATAGACGTTTTTTGTTGACGCAAGGTGCATTTTACACTTTACGCGTCAAGATCTACCCAGTGCCACTGCATATTGAACCCTGGAATTTTGCCAGCTCCACTGAAATTTAATTTGTCAGTGCATGAGTGAGTTTATCCATGCATCCATCCTGTGACACAATGCTGCAGAAGAAGTTGCAGGAGCAACTGGCAACAGTTACCAAAATGCAGGTGTGTACAGATAATAATATATTCCAGTATTCCAAATTTTATGCTTTCTGCGTCTGCTTCATGACGAGCTGATGATGACTTTTATTGTGTAGAAACCTCTGAAACATTTGACTGTTATTTTAAAAATCAAAATAATTTAAATATTTTATTCTTTATTCTAAAAGTTTTGCTCATCCTCTAGATGATTTTAATGGCACACACCTATTGAGTAATCCTGAACTGTGTATTTCATACTTTATACACTCATTGGCCTGTTGTGGTTTTTGTTAGGTTGCATTTAAGATGTACCTGGGAGTTACCCCCAGTGTGACCAACTGGAGCCCGGCAGGTGATGAATTCTCCCTCATCTTAGAGAACAACCCTTTGGTAGATTTTGTGGAGCTGCCCGATAACCACAACACGCTAATCTACTCTAACCTGCTGTGTGGGGTGCTCCGAGGGGCCCTGGAGATGGTAAAGTCAATACTTTCAAGTATTTAACATAATAATCATAATCATAATTATTAACAGTTTGTCAGGAACACAGCAACAAATAAAAGTAAAACACAGTGTGCAATAAAATATTTTCAAATACAGAACAGCAAAAACTAATTAGGATGAAAGGTTTTCTTTCTTGTAATACTGTTATTTACGTATGACATTGTTCCAGGTCCAGATGGCTGTGGATGTGAGATTTGTCCAGGACACACTAAGAGGGGACAACGTCACAGAAATCCGCATGAAGTTCATCAAGCGGATCGAAGAAAATGTCCCAGCCGGAGATGAGTAATGGAAATAAAAAAATTACACAACTAACACCTTCCTCTACAGACTGAAAGGAAGGATAAACTGGACACAAGCCTCGGGCCGAGTGGGACAGCTGTATAGTATGTTTTCTTTCTACAATTCCTGTATATTATCTGAGATTTGAAAGAGTCTGTGTTTGTGTATTTACATCAGTAATAGCCTGGAGCGCTCACACTAAAAAAAAAAGGAATCTATGTTGATGTTATGAAGACGCTCCCCACTTTCTGAGATGGTGGTGACGTATGCGATAATGCGAGGAGTAAGGAGCGACCACTGAGATTCATCCAAGAAAGATTAATACCATAAGACCATAACATCCTACCTTGAATCTGTTAAAAAAAAAGTTTGAGCGATGTTTGGCCCAGGTTGAATGTTTGTCTTTAATGACAATTGGCAATGTAGAGGGATAAAAGAAAGATACGGACCAAATGTCTGTCACCATCCCACATGGAACGTCTTTTTTTTCCCCTTCAGTTGACATTAAAATTCATGTCCTGTTCCTCAAAAGAATGATGTGTAGTTATTTATTGAGTTTGCGCCAGGAAAGCTGTACATAATAATGTTTTCTTATTTTTGTTTGTTTGTTTTTCTAATGACATTACAATCCATATTGCTGCCAATATATTTATCTATTAAAATATGATCATTTTAGTAGATACATATGTGAAATAAATCCAACATATTTGATATAACGCTTGTTTCGTGTGTTTGCAAATGTTGAGAGGAGCGACATTTCATAACAGGCCTGCTGGGGGAACTTAAACAGTTGGAACTACACACACACGTACCGTGTGTCCTCTGCTCCACCTTGTCAGTTTTGCCCCCAGGTGCTGCAGGAGTGTTACCCCTTTAGAATACCACAGTCACACGGTGAAGACAAACAATAGCAGAGCTACTTTCCCATGTTTTTCCGGGAACATAGCAGTAATGTGTGTTTGTGGTTTTGCATTGGATTCTTGTGTGCGTGCACAGAAAGGGAAAGGCTACCCAACTCCGAGTCAACAGTCCTTGGGCTCTGGTCGTCACACCTGTGAATGTCTTTACATCACCAAGAAGTAACGAACACAGCGTCTCATTTAGACCCACTGCACACCTCGTCAATAACTACAAACACAGACGACCATTCACACACACACATACCCACACGCACACGCAATTTATCCCCGGCCCTGTTTGAGAAGCAAAAATCTGTTCGGAATACTATGAGAGGATTAGTCCTTTTTTTTGTTTTTCCTGTAACAGAACAATAACTTTTGTCCCAAAGTCGTGACTCGGCTGAAAGCACTTAGAGGATAAGATTGTCGGATAGCGATTTCCTTTTGGGAAAATCTGTCTGCTATTAGCTGCTGGAAGCCCTCAGTCTCTAAACATCCTATTTTATAGCTGCTATTATATGAACCCTTTCCTGGTTTTACACTTTTTGAATAGATGTCCGGTTTTCCCAGCAGCCACTAGAGGCCGCTGTGTTCATGAGGTTCCTCAGCTGTAGACTGCATTGTCTTCCTGGTATGTGGTTAAAGTTATGTACCTTTTAGCATTTGTTGGCCAAACATGGATATTGTGGGAGAGATACATCCCCTTATTTGTGGGAATAGAGGCCAGAGTTGCCAGAAAACATACATAAAAATAATGTTTTTCAGATTATGAATAAGGAAAGAACTGCCAAGTCGCAGAAGTAAAACACACAGATCTGGCTCCAGATCAGACTAATGATGACAACATACAGTCTTTGTACTACATACATACTCTTCAGGCAAATGCATTACAGAGAGACTTCTTTCTGTAGTTGTGCTCATGTGAAAGCATAAGGAGTAGAATTACTGCACAGGCTGTCAGCATGTAATAAGCCTGATGAGCGATTTCTTACATATATTTCTACACCCCAAAGGTGGAGGTGGATGTTGGATGTGAAGAGAGTCAGGGTTTAGTTATTGTGCAGAAGCTCAGTGTAAATGACTTGGCAGGGGGGCAGTGAACGAACAGCAGGGTTTGTGTATTTGTGAAAACCCTGTATCACTTTCCCATATGTACACAAGAATTGAACTTGACAGACACGCACACACACACACACATACAGAGTACATGGAGGCCAAAGTGAGGACGAATTTATTACCAGCAGTGGTCTCAAAAATAGGTGTTAACACACACTAGAAGGACCTTGTCCAAGCACACAAATAGTTTATTTACTAGGCTCTGAGCCCTTAAACTCCCACCAGTAAGTCTAGTGAGAGTGTTGTGTTGATTGTTTCCACGGTTTTAGCCATTAAAGAAGAAGTATGAAGACTGCACACAAACCTATAGCCCTGTTATGACTTTGCTCTTCATAAACCGTGCATCTGTGATTTCTATTCCCCTTTTGCAGATGTTGTTGCAGAAAGAAAACACCAGAGGAGTTGATGCGGAGGCACTTAATACTCTCCTTGAGTCATGAGGAATTTCTTTGAAGATGCTATTTTTATCTATTGTTTTTTCCCTCCTCTCCTTTCACTCTTCCAGTAGCTTTAACCACTCGTGGGTACATGCACGTGCATGTTTGATGAGTGTTTCCCACTGGCAAACATGCTGCTTTTATTCATTATTCTACTACTACTACTACTACTACTACTACTACTACTACTACTACTACTTTTTATTCTTATTATTTATTGCAGCTTTAATAAAACTGTATTAAGACAGAACTGGAAAACAAGTAGCCACTGTCATGGGCCTGAGACGGTGCACGCCGATCTGCTTTAAGCCCGCTAAATGTTACCATGTGGCCTTTATGGGAAACAAATGGTGAAAGGCACGCTGTGACAGTAGAGCCCAGCACACATCCTGGTATCGACCTGTTCTTATTGAATGCCGTGTCCCTTTCTTCCACCTCCACCTCGTTCATTTCCACCAAAATGTTTTCTTTGTTTTTCTACTTTACTTTCTTAGTCTTATTTATTGTTTTAGCCATTCCATTGTTTTCCATCTTTTTTTTTTAGTAATGCTGAGGTCCTCAAGATAAGCAAGTGGTCTCTAAATCAAAGACAGGATTGGGATAGTCAGTGTTTGGGAATGTCCTCTCTCTGATGGGAAGTGTTGTCCCTCAGGTGAGGTAAGGGCCGACTGAGGATGCAGTTGCCCAGGATTTCCACAAGTTTCCGGAGTGTGTGTTTTGTGTCTGGTCAGTGGAAAGAGCAGAGATGACAGCAAGATGGACAGTTCTCTTTTAGAAGAGAATGCAGCGAGTCAGCATTGAGTCAGTGTTTTAGAGGAAAAACAAAAAAAAGAAACTCCAGACAGCCCGAACAAGGCAGAGGTGCTTGATTTAATGAGGAGAGAAAAGATGCTCGAATGAACACAAGGCCTGTTGTGTGAACGAGTGAGTTTTGTGGTTTGTGCAGATGTTTCGCGGTGATTTATGTGAATAGACACATCAGTGAATGAATGTAGATGTCGTTTTTTTGAGGTGACTTTCAGTATGTACCCACTGAGATCGGCTACAGCATCTGCAAGCCATTTGGAATATGAATCATCACCCACTTCCAGACAAACTGTTGAGCACTTCCTATAAATATAATAACTCATGCTTTGCTCAGCCATTTAGCATGAGCTAACCCCTAGTTATGCTTGGGTCATCAGGAGTGTTGGCAGGAAGGTTGAGATGAGAAACAAAACTGGTATAACACACCTCTCTGAGTTAGAATATAAAAGCATGGATCAGCTCCAGCTAACTCGTACAATAAAATCCTGGATCATCAGAGTCGCTTGGGATTCACATTAACAAAGAAAACCTCTTTTCAGCAGGAAGACATGTCAGGCTGAAATCGGTTCAAAGCTGGGTCTCTTTTCTGAATTAGCAGTAACCTGGCTGCTTCCAGGACGCTTTCAGTCAGAACCCTGGAGGACGCCGGGCCATTTAATGCCTTGTTTTGAGTTTTTCATCCATTCCTTTCTTCCAGGCTTTTTTGGATGGGAGCTGATAAGCTGCCCTCACTCTGCTTCCAATTTCCTCCTGCTCTGTCGTCCTTCCTCTTCTCTCGGGGATCTGACGAAGAGGACTCCTGATGATTCAGGTTTTACCCCTTCCAGATCCCCTCTGTCTTTGTGCCCCGTTTTCCCACAATAAACTTAACGTTTCTCTTGTTATTCTCCCTCTTTTTCTCTTTTCTGACCTCGCAGCCCCTCAAATTAGAGTTTATGTAACAGCAGCAGAACTTTCCATTTTGGAAAGGCCTCACTTAGAGCAGGGAGAACGAGCAGGAAAGACAAAAAAAAATGTCATGTATAATTTTTCACAGGCCAGCCCTAAGAGCAAACAGCACCTATCCTTCGACTTTCCTACACATGCACATATGTAAGCATATATTTCTATCATTCTCCCAGGCAGTAACAAATATGTTAATTCCAATTGAAAAGCGGGAATGTGAAAGTCCTGGTTTGCCCTGGACTAAAATCAAACCAGGCTTCCCTCCCAGAGCACAGGGCTGCCTAGAGGCTGCACACCAGCTGCACTGGACGGGATATCTCCACTCACCACTGCCAAGCAGAACCTGACTCTGTGTGTGTGTGTGTGTCACATTAAGCTCAAAACATAAACACACAATACCTTGATTACACGGGAGTACTTCTGATGATGCATGTGTCCCCAAAAGGCCATTTGTCTAACTATTAATGCAGGATATCTGAGATAGTATCAATCACAGCATTAATCTAAACACCAGCTCTGAGGCTTTATGTCTTCAGCAAGTCATTTATTATCCTCCCACTACAAGCAGCTCTCAGACATCAGTCTGTAAGACTGTAAAAGGCCAGGATGTCATATCAGGGAGGTTAGACATTTCAGGCCCAAGCTGACTTTCCATAAAAAAACACCTGAAGCTGTCACACTGGAAAATGAGGCTGAGCGCCGAAGTGTGGGATTAAATGGGATTTATGGCAAATCCCCATTGAGAGGGATGCGGAATAGGCAATGAGTAAATTATGTGGAATATTTGGAATGTTGTAAATATAAACTGCTACTTAGGTGTTCTTAAGTTAAAGTTAATATCGTACATTTATCAATGTTAACATTTACTCTAATAAAGTCAGGCAATTTGTTATGTTCTTTACTGACAGAAAGGTTTGGTGAGTTTATTGCTTTCATTCATTACTCTTGGGAATTTTTAAGTGTTTGTCGGGTTGATGCTTCTAAACATCTTGAGCATCTTGGATGACATGTCATATGTTTGAATTAATTTGATCTCAGTCATATCTCTTCATTCAGTATAATTACAAAAAAAAAACATAACTTGACCTATCATGATTAAGTGAAACTTTTACATAAACATAATTGTTATAATTGTGCTTTCAGTTGGCTGTACATTAGCCAATGAAAGAGCAAACGTTTTAACAGCATGGTTGTTCACAATGTCACTTGTTGTACTACTTTCATAAGGTGTAGTGTTTCTTAATCCCAGTGTATCTGGAGTCTGTAGTCCAACTGTAAAGTCTTCAAAGTCTTTTTATTGTTGCCAGGTTCAAGACCACTTGTTCACCTGCTGGGCACAGGCACAAAGGCCTCAGGGTGATGAGAGATTTATGTAATGGGCCGTATTTATCAGGCGGGCTAATGTGTACAGAGCGTGCCTCCTCTCTGATCCATGCTGGAAATCAAAGTTCAAATGAGATTATAGACACAGTAGATTTAAAGTTACTGGTGATAGATGTAGTTCTCATACATCCATTACAGCAGATGTTTCTTTTTTCATGCCATTTATATTGTCTAAAAGCCAAAACAGGGCAGAGTCCCGTGCTTCCCAGTGTGCGATGTTACAAAATGTATAGTAGTACTGCATTATTAACGCTAACAGTGTCAGGGTTTTTGAGTTTTTTAAGCACCCTGTTAGCACAGAGGATGGTTTTGTTTAAGCAAAGTAGTTGTACATCACTATTTATATGTCTGTAAGAGAACAACAGAAGCATCTACCTGAATGTATTCATTATCCCGTTAAAAACAACACATGCTGGAATTATATATGGGATGTGTAATGTGAAGGTCATCTCAAATGGCAACGTTCATTCCAAACATATGTCGGTGAATGTTCACCTTTTGCCTTTTTTCCACTCCGTTGCTCATGTCATTCAGTAATGCAAGCTCTGCGCCAAGAGTTCTTCTTAATTTTTTATGGCCCCTGAAACGATGATGTTTGTGTCTGCGTGTGTACGTACATACTGTGCTGCAGAGAGCTTACCCATGCGCACATGTGTGCATCTGCTTCACCTATATGTAGCTCCCTGTGAGATTCTGTTTCTCCGTCAGCGCGGAGGTGCTGAAAGCTCTCTCCAAGGGCCTCATAATCTACAAACCTTTTTCCAATTAGCCAGCCGGGTTGTGTTCACTGGTGCTTAAATCTACTGTAAATCTGGCCCAGACAAAACACCCACCGGGTCCAGCTCCAAAGGGACAGATAGAGGGAGGAAGAGGAAAGAAGCTGTCAAATGCCGTGTAGCATTTTGTCAGAAGGTTTCCGGGCTTCTCATGGTGCACGTCAGCGTCTGGCCCTCTTACTGTCAACATCCCCATCAGTTAGCCAGGTGAAGGACCGTCATATGGTTTTACTTTTACGCAGGAAAAACAAAAATCAGCTGCACAGATTTTGACCTCGACAACTAATGTTCAACCACATGAATAGCTACAAACATGCAAATATCAAATCATATGGGCTGACGGGACCAGAGGCATGCCTAATGTCAGCACAACAGCCTTTTGTTTTCTAGAGGCAGAGAGTAGCTGATTGTCACCAAATACGTTTCTCTGTGTTTGTTCATCTCCCCAGCCGCTGTCCTCTAAACTCACTGTGGTTAATGTTCCATGGTAACTATGAGACCAGTTTCGTTGTTAATGCGTTGTGAGACCATGCACCTATTTCCTATTCGCCCTCCTCCGTTTGTATTTAAGTGTTTCTTACGTTCCGAAACATAACCAGAATCAGTGAAACCAAAATTCTGTCCCAAAGAGACAAAGGAAAAAAGTGAAACAAAATTACAGAAAACAGTCTGTTTTCAGAAAACCACATTTGGTTTCTTTTGCACTTGGCATGCAGCACGCACCATGGAGACATTTTTAGTGGACATAAAAGCCAGAGGATCTGAGTGAATGAAACCTGGATGTCCTCGGAGATGTGCTTTGGAAGACAAAAGCACGATTTGAAAAGTGAGGGAAAATCCAGCGTTCACATTTTTCTCTTCACTTTTATCTCGGCTTTGTCCTTCTCTGGTTGAGCTGCTCTTTGGCCTGTCTGAAGTGCAAATCGATGAGGCGATGTATGTTTATCTGGCATGAGATGGGTTAGTCCATCCAGCAGTGTATCCAGTTCTTCCTTTAACACCCTACTCTTACCACAAAGAGAATATTTAACATGTGGTTACCTTTTTTGAAGTTGTGTCAATGAGAATGTTTTGTTTTGTTATTTCCTCTTAAAGTCTGACAATGAATCAATATGTACTATATGTACTATATGTGTACTAAATATTAAGTATATACTATAATATATACTTAATATTTAGCAACAAATAAACTATACTTTTACTATATATTTTGATCAAACTATTAAAATCTTGATCTGTGGAACTACTGTTCCTATCTTTTCAGTACAAAATGGACAAAATGCTAAATCATAAACTATCTCACTGACTATAGTTTATCGTATGTAATGCAGTTAGGATTTGATGGAAACATTAAATCTGCTCAAACACATGAAGCCAGAGGCGCCAACCATCCAAACAGCAACACCTCTTCCATGAATGCTGGGTCTACCAGGGTGGACCTGGTTATGGAAACTCAAAGACCGGACTGTTAGGGGACAAAACCAGCCATTCAAACCCAGCTCCGGTGCTGCATGGTCTGGTTCAGCTTTACAACATTAAGGGGGGGTCTTAAAAACATGCCCTGTCACTACCCAACCTCCAAAATATGTCACTGATTTGCACATAAACACACACACATATACACTCACACACACCGCTAACTATTGCTCCCCCCATGTCAACACACACACAGAGGTAGGTGGGGCCACAGTGGACATTTATGACATTATGACATCATCAGGCCAGGTGATGGAGTGCTGTGTCATGCGCTGTTTGGTTTTCCAGCACTAACCATATTAGCAATAACACTAGCTTTGGGAAAACATGTCAGCGAAGGATACAGCTGAGATTGACATTTAACTGTGTTAGGAGAAAAAAAAACATGAAATAATAACCTGAGGGCTGAGTGTGTTCTAAAGAAACGTGGCATTGAATGAAATGTGTAATTATAAGACGGCGCTGTCAATCATGGTCTCAGCTCCCGTGTCCAGTGCCCCCTCTGTTGCTTCACACCTCAGTGACCCCTGATTCCCGACACACGCCCCACAACACTGACACTGTTTTTCTCGTGATACATGAGGCAACCACTTAGCACCTTCATGTTCTACGTGCTGCATGATGGCCACATTACATATTATGTAGAGCCAGACACACAAATGTAAATCTGCAGGTATATTTGCTTCACAGGACCTCAACTACGCTGTTAACTCAAATACATCATCATTTTCCAAGTCATTTCAATAATGTTTTAGATTAATCCTGTACCGTTTATACAAAATTGAAATTTTCTTTATGCTATAAATCGTCTTGAAGGACAGTACGTCACTGAAAAGTTTTCAGATTTTATTTATTTAAAATTGTTTGAAAACAGTCTCATGGCATAATACTGTTGTTGCAGTCAGGGCCTGTTCATGGAAACACATAAATAGATTAAAATTTACATTGGGGGTTTCTTTAATGACCAAGTTTATAACCAGTGTCTGCATCTAGTTGTCTTGGCAACATAGGTCAATAACATGATGCTGTTTTACATGATTTATGCTAATAGACAACAGTAACACACCCAAAACCACCACTTTGTTTGTTTAAGTCCATGAACACATGGGCAGCAAAAAAAAGATGGATTATATTAGTCATGTTTATTCTTTTTTTATAGCTATAGACAGAGACTGGCAAGCAAGTAGAGAATTAATGTGATTTGTAGTTGATGGTCTACAAATCACAACCAGATACACCAAAAACCGTTGTCTTAAACTGCATCAGCAGGACTCATAGCAAGAGGCTGTGAAGAGGTGTTGTATAGAATGATAAATGGATGGATAGATGGATGACTATAACCCAATAATTAATTTCAACAACGTCATCATCACTTCATTGCACAATGTGTTGTTGGCCAGCAGTTAGAGGTGTGGACATGCAACAGCAAGGAAAGAATGACTTGCATTGTGGACATTTCCACGAAATGTGAGTCATTTATTCGCACCTCTGTGTACCTAATTCTAAAAAAGGTGCACTGCACCTAAAAATAGTGACATGCTCGGGAAAACCATCCGATGTTTCCATTTTCACATTTTGTGCACTTACGTAAGTTCTGTAATGTGGGTAAAATGATGTTGAGACTCAACCTGGCTACTAGTGTTTTGAAAGGCCAAGTAGGCCTGATGTCCCAGTGAGCAGCTCCAAGAACATGCGTAGTTGTTTCCATTTCCTGAAAGGGCTTGAATCAATATGTTTCTCCTTTTTGTTTGTATTGAGTTCAATGTATCTGCGTGACAACAACTGTAGAATCATCTAAGATCAACTACAGAAGATCTGCAGCATTTAATGCATATGATAGTTATGTAGCATGGGTAAACATAGCACACAGCAATAGACACATGCTGGTAGGACACAGGGTGGTAACAATGTTTCCTGTCTGATGTTTTTTCACACCCAGAGACTAAGGCGGGAGGAGTGTCCGTGTCTGCCACAGCTGACAGATGATGGCAGGGTAGGAAAAGGAAGTAGGACACTCCTGTGTGACCTCTGAAGTAGGCGTCGGAAATGGGAATTGTCACCTAGGATCAAGTCAGGCCAGGTCAGTCCATCTATTCTTTCATGCCTTAAAAGTAGCTCCCCAATCCGTTTGGAATCATTTTTATTCCACTGAAAAACCGAAGTGTTGCGCAAGGACTTATACCTTGGGGGTTCATGTTAGAATTAGATTTAATCCAAACTGAGAAATGGAAACTAAGAAATGCTAATACTTGATTGGGTGCAAGTTGGACCCTTTTTAAAATGTCACAGAAGAAACGGTGTAATTAATTGAAGGCGAAAGGTTGAGAAATATTACAAACAGCCAACTTTCTCCTCTCTGAACTCCCGGCCACTCGCTGCGTGAAGTGAGCGTGCAAATCGAAGAGTCAGTTTTGGAAAGTCACACATGTTGTCGTGACTTGTTGAAAGGTGTAGGGTCAAAGTATTTCATCCAACAAACCATGGTGTCTCCGTGTTATAAAATGTATCCAGTAAAAAAAAAGGTAAAAGAGGCGCCAACGTCTTTACCCTAATAACAAGGTAATAATAATATCTCCGTCCCTCCCCCTGAAGTAATTATGTGGTTGGTGGTATGAAATAATTGGCCTCTATTATCCTTGTCTGTGTGAGTGAGGGCAAATAAAGCTGTCCTGCAGAAGATAGGTACAATGTTCATCTGTTTGCTCACATTATTTGGCCATACGTAATGGGAATCAGGAGGAGACCATCCATTGAAAGAACTTGTTATGGCTGTGAAAGAAAAGATGACAAGATATGTAATTTAAGACTGAATAAGAGTAAAAGTGATGAAGTTCGGCCTGAACTTCATCTTTTTGTGATTTTACTTCATCATCTTCCCATGTGTCATTTCCCCTTCATGGTCTTATGGTGTCATACTGATAATTCCAACTTACCTTCACCACATAAATCTCTTTTCCCGGTCTTCAACCTTGACTTAACCCAGCAAAGCGGGCCCAGCCCATACACAATATTCTTCTAAAACCTCTCTATCCTTTTTTTCAAGAGTGTTACGCTTGCATATTTCAATCGGCGTGAGGGGTGGAGGAGGAAGCGGTGAGGTGGAGGTGGGAGAGGGGAGGAATGAAAAACACAAGGAGGTCAGCGAAAGAGACATTTCTTTCTTTCACACCATGTGTTACTGTAAGATATTCATTTCCTCTGCAATTCCGCACCCTCCCTCCATCCCTTTGTTTTCCTTCTCCATCACTGTCAGTGTTCACTGGCTGAGGTAGTCCAGGTCGCATCAAGTCCACTGGATCCCTCTCTATCTTGGATCCATCCCTCGAAATTGGTTTCCCAAAATGTAAACCGTGCAGCTGCGGTAACTCGAGAGTGTTCCGTTGTGGCTCTGAGACGCCAAAGCCCATTAAAAATGAGCATGTTTGACTTCTGAGCCTGTGATTGATTCTGTGATTGATCTAAGTGGACAATCTTATTTATATAATCAAATCTAGATATAGATTGGTTGACTTCATGTGAGATTACTGTTCAATCTTGTGAACGGCAGCTATAAGAACCTGGCAAGATGGCTTTGATTTGCAAGCCAGGGAACTGTTATCTGTCCTCCATTCATTAAAAGATAATTTAGCAATCAAAGCAAGTGGGAATGGAGATTCCCCTTCAGAGGTTGTATCAATAGTTTTTTTTGCCCTTGTCTTTTTTTTTTTTACCACTGCCCTATAGTCTGTCTCCACTAAGCCTGCAGTTTTTATTTAAGAGTGCAGTAAAACCCAACTGTTGCTGTACTCCAATATGGAATCCATCCTCACTCAGAGACCTAAGATACAGTAAGTTCTTCCATGTGGACGTGAGGGGTTGCTGAGGCTAAAAGTGTCACATGCGTCTTGTGCAGCTCTTTGGTTCTCACGCACAGTAGCCAAGAATCCTCGTTAAACGTTGTGGTTAAGGTGCCGTTCAAGTCTCGGAGCGATGTTTCTGGCTCGCCTCATCATTGTAAGCCATCAAAATAAAGAAGAGGATGTTTTTGACATCCAGCTCGATCCAAATCTGATCCATCTTTGTTCTAGATGTACTTTGATAAGCAAATCAGAGATTGTATAGGCACAGTTGTTTACAAACATTTGCTCTGTGGTTTGGTAGCTGAGAGGAAGCTGGAATGTTACTTCATGCTGACTATAAGATACAAGAAGTCTCTTGTGAATTTTCTTCAGTTGAGGACTTTTCGTGTGGTTGGTTAGTTTCATGTCAGCACCAAATGAACCCACCAGAACACTGGAGTTGTCCAAAAAAAATCTCCATTGTTCAGGCTCCATCAATTACTCTGTTAAACTACTTATTTTCTCAGTCCTATTTTAGAAGCATTCAAAAAATGCAGTGTTGAGGTTCAGTTTTCTGCCCTTGATGTGTTGGTTATTTTTTTACAGTTAGTCATAAATTGGCAGTTATTGCACAATCCCACATCTGACCATTCGCTAAACCCCTCCCCTAATCAGTGACTGTTCGGTCCTAGCGCTCTGGTTTCCCTACGTTTTCATAAAGTATCGCATTCTTCTTTCCTCCCTTTGTTTTCAAACGTTTGCGAAAGATGTCAGCGTTAGTTCATGTTGATAGCTGCTTCTCTCCAGATATTTCTACTGTGACCTTTAACAAGAAATCTATGATAAATCCTTTTAATTACCTTTCCCTTTAAAAGCGAACCACAGGTTCACTGTGGCGTCCCCTTGTATAGTAAGTTGAAATAAATGGTATGAAAATGTGAAGACATTTGTTGCAGTTGACATAAGTCTGATCTTACAACTGAAGACTAACGGGCTGCAACACAAGAATGCAACTTACATTCACACAAATGTGAATCATGTATGTATTCATCAAATGCATATTTAATAGTCCTCATATAGGATACATGGTTTTGGACATGACTTTTAGACTTTTTTTTTTTATCAGATTACAATATTGGAAGCCTTGTTTTTACCTGCCAGATATAATGGTCACTGGCAAGTTAAGAATAAAAAAAGTGGAACATCAGCTACCACCATAATTGTTCCAAGAAGCACAATAGTGAGCAGCATGTCATTAATCACAACAGAAACATTGTCATCACACACAGTAAATGCAGTCATGTATTCTAGGGACACCACCAGCACATAGCAGGGATAATATTTACCCTGGTGCTGAATGTGGATGGGGAGACATTTATCGACCAGAGAGCTTTATGAAATCGACACTGATCGGCCGCAACGTTATTGGTGTTGGTAACTGTTTTTATTGCTGTGGCTGATCATTATGTATACAGGGCCTATTGTCAGAGAGTTCATTTCAGATCATCTGGGATGTAATTTAGAACTTGTTTTGCAGTTTTATTTATTTTACTTAAATCAACAATAAAACTAGAAAAGGCAATTCTTTATTTTCTTACCCAGTCACCCACTGGCATGTAATGTAACTGGTCAAAAGCAGGGAGAGGCTTTAGCAATGTCCCTGAGACCCCACCCTACAAACCGACGTCCTCACACACTGACTCACCCAACATGTTCAGCTTGATCATTTGGTTCCGTAAAAGAGTAGGAGGCTGAGAAATTTAGGACGGTGAATTGTAAGACTTTACCAGAGGTCCACCTCGACGGATCAGGTTACCTCTGCTCGTTCTTCCCTCCTGTTTTCCACATGAAGAGGAAAACCCTGGCTTTCCCTCCTCTCCGGGTAGTGGTGTGTAACTATGTGTCCATGAGAGAAAGGAGGGCCAGGCTGGATTTGCTTGGCCTTGGGAAAACCACATCGAGCGTACCCAGCCTCGAACAAGCTCCCCAATGAGAAAGCATATCAGAGATGACTATACTTCCTCCTAAAATAATATCCTTTCAATGTTCTCAATGTCTTTCTTTGCTTCTTTGTGTCTTTCTTTCTTGTTTTTTTTTAAATTTTCGCAAAGTTTACAATTCCTCCTCTTTTTTCAAACGTGCAAACATGTCAGTGGTAATTCATGTCGATCGCAGTCCAAATATTTCAACTGTAACTTTAACCAAGCAATCGAAGGTAAATCCTTTTAATTGAGCTGTTTGCTGAGGTGGCCACAGAGACCTGCTTTCCTTGGCTAGTTGACGCTGACCCGTTTAAACATACGCCGTTTCTGTTTCGAGTGAAGTTTCGGATTTAACCCCTTGGCCCGCCACTCATCACACCTGATGGGAACAGATGAATGTGATTCAGTTTAAGCTGTCAGTCATGAGTTGGTTTTGGCTGCAGGTGCAGTATGTGTGGGAGGTGTGTGTATGCAATGGATCTACAGCATGTCTGTCTGTTTGCATATGGATTTGTGTGTACCACATGTATCCTGGCAGTGTGTATGTCATTTGGAAGTATAGTGTAAATTAAGGGGGCAGATATATATAAAGCATATCTATCTTTCTAGTTATCTGTCTGTCTATCCATCCATCCATCCATCCATAACAACAACAACACACACACACACGCACACACACACACACACACACACACAGCAGTCTGTTCTCATGTGCAGCCCTGTCCCAGTCCACAGATGTTCCCTGTCAGGGTGATCTCCAGGATTTGAGGACTGTTTTGAAGTGTTGGGCCAATGACGTGCTGCAAAGCCCTGAAGATTTCAGTGGTAGGCCCTCAAAGAGTATTTGTCCTACCTGCTGAACTCCTCAGAGATGCTGAGCTGGTGCTGACCATGGTGTCTGTACAAATACAAATGAATGTGTGTATGACTGGGAGGACAAGGGATTTTTGGCTGTGTCAGAAACCGACTTCTCATACACATGTTTTTTATTCTCTCATTTGGAGAGACTCGAGATTGACCCTATTTACATCTCTTTTCACTTTAATAGCTGATATGTTTTGTAAGTTCTGCCTCTCAAATGTTCAGTGGGGAAAATAAGAAACGGCAAATGGGAAATGATCCCAATAAAAACCTTAGTAACGATTTGTGTACGATTCTGTGCCTCATACGTCTGTTTTGGTTTGTTTGATCATGCTCCCTCCCCCCCCATAATTAAATGTTGTTATGATCGTTTGCTGACCACTTAGCATGACAGAGGACAGGCTTGTCCTTAGTTATTTACTAGAATACTTGCCCTGAGGGTGGTCAATGAAAACATTAAACCAAGCAAAATTTGTACCATATTACCATTTTATTTTTTTCTGACATCATGTCTGGTTTTGCTTTGATAAACAGCATACATAAGAACAATAAAATAAAAAGCTAGAAAACAAGTCCAGACTCAGCAAAATTGAATCAACATTTCACTGAATTTAGGTTCTAAAAGGACAAATCTGTGGACGATTTTACAATTTACTACAACATAGATTTTTATCAGTTTTCGCTTACTATATAAAGAATGTCATTGTCATTGCACAACAGGCACTATGTCACAATCCTTCTCTGTCAACAGGACACGCTAGAAACTGTGTGATGCTGAACAGAGGCGAAGCAATGCTCTGAACTGAATTTTTATTTCTAATGTAATGCAAAATGCTTTCACTCAAAATGCTCACATACTCTTGTGTACCTGGTATGATTTAGATTTAGTGTCTAAACATGTTAACCATAGCAAATCGGCTATTAATAGTATTTTATAATAAATCAAACTATTGGAAAAAGAAATAAAATGTGATATGATGAGAGTAGAGAAAAAGATGCCATGGTAAAAACAGCAGCGTAGACATTTCCACAGACCTTATCCTGGAAGGATCAGTCATTAAGGTTCATTGGAAGTCACGACTGTCTGTAACATATTTGTACCAATCCATTTGGAGGTATTAATAGTTTACATGGAAAATGTTGACCTGCAGGGGGAGCTTAATAAAAACAGAGATGATCACTATGAAGCATTTGACCATTAGCATAAAAGTACTCCAACACCAGAAATCTCTGAAAGAAAGTATCTTTAGGTTTCATTGGGAGTTGAAGCAAGGCCACCTCACATCTTTGATGACCATTTAGTTGCCTTGAGTTTCAAGGTTTCGCAACTCCTCTTATGCAACTCTTTCTGATTCAGCAGTGCTCACTGCTGCTGAAGAATGTACACAACTGAAGAGGAGCTGGATCTGTACCGAGGTTTCAATATGTTTTCGTTTTGATCCTCAGAACCCACACTGGAAACATACGCATCCAGCCAAGACCATTTTTTGAAACAATCGCATATGAGTGAATGTTACAACTTACAAACACGTTTTCCTTTCTGTAACATACAGAATGGAAAGGAAAGAGTGGAGCACTGTAGGACTTATGAGTAACGACTGTCTTTAAATAGATGAACTCAGTGGAGGGTCAGGGTTTACTGTCAATGAAAACAACACTACTTTTCGTCAAACTACTGGACCTTTTTCTCATTTGTTTCAGTGTTTCTCTTTTGTGTGTAGGGGGACATGCATATGTGAATATGGATAAAACACCTCACGTTGTTGAGTGTTATATAGGATAATCAGTCCAGGTAGATATCAGTGTTGGAAATATCCTGTCTAAATGTGCCTCTACATTATTTTCTCTCTAACAATTATGATTGTTCAAGGACTGGTTATTTGATGTGTGCGATTTCAGTTCTTCCATTTTACCAAACGTTCTTTGTTTCTGTGTTTCTAAAATTTTCCACTGAGTCAACAAACAGTGTAACCATCTCTCCCGGCCATAGTGAGAGTTCGCCTATGCACTTTTAAAAGATGAGGATGGGATTCATTGAGGTTTGAAATTGGAAACAGACTAGAACAGACTCTTCCAGGGGTGATTATATCTGTGGGATAGTAGGGTCCATCCAAAAGTGTGTGGCGTCTTTGTCTCTGCCTGGTTCCCTAATATCTGTCAGTGGTGCAGAACAGCTTGGGACTGAAGGGTCCTGCTTTATACCTGCGTGTCTGAAGACTCAGCCTGGCTTTTTTCTTTGGGAGCATGTCAATAATCATGATCCTTTATTTACAAGAACATTGTAATTGTGCTTTACTCGTCCAAGTACAACAGACAAAATACAAAGAAGCACTCCAATGGAAGTCACAAAATCATAAGTTTAGAATAAAGGTTATTGTCACAAAATATTGCAGAAAAACATGATTAGCATGGTGTGTGGGAATATTAATGAACACTGTGTTTGTCCATGTGATGCTAGTGGTCCCTTTCTGGCTGCTGGTGCCTCTTTTTTGTTTGGCTTTCTGTGGAATTCTTTGTTTTGTTTTCTTGCAGATCAGAAACAGGCCCTGTAATAGTCCACATACACTCTGGCCCCTATTAGGAACAAATTCAGAGACTACTTTCGCTTTGATTGCTTCAAGACGAGAATGTGTGCCTAGTCTCTGATACCTCTTTATCAGTGGTGCACTAAGTCCTCACAGACAAAACCATGGAGCGTTTGTCCAGGAAAAGGTGTGCCTTTCCGCTGCCTAATTGTCTTCACTCGTTTACACCTGATTAGATCTTGAAACAATGGATCATTTGATGTTGTTTACTATATACATATGTTGTTTGTAAATTAAAGCGGGATTTTCCAAACCGTTTATTTCAGACAATGACCGTGTGCACTACGGTGGGAATAAGTTGGCCTACGGGGAGTAAAGTATTTGTGTGTTTGTTTGTTTAACGAAACCTGTGCTCGGTTTGCGTACTGTTGTACCTTGCTTCCAGCGATGCAGAACACTCGTGCCCCCTCGAATACCTCCGGCAACACATTGCCAATATGTTTGGATCAGCACAAACGCTTCTCCTTTTAGGATGTTCATGGATTCAAGTCTAATCTGAACTGCATGTTGCAATCTTGGTTCCATTTTCGACCATCCTCATTCCTTTTTCCTTTCATTCCGACTTCCTCCGACTCGCTCTCTCTCCTCCTGACCCTGCAGCTGTTTGAGGGAATATTTCCTTTGTTTTTTTCATTCTCTGTTGGAATCGGAGCATCTCTAATATATTACCTGATTGTAGAGGTTATGTGATGCTTCTCCTGCACTCTCTGAACATTTACCTTGTCTTAAACCTCCCTCTTCATCTTCACCGGTGAAAAGAGGTGCGCATGGGAGTACGGGCACATGTGTATATTGTTCACTCCATCTATCCACTCTGTTCAGCACATCTGTGCCACAGCTGAACACTCCTCCAGGCAACGTTTGCAGTGTTTGGTTTTGAACATCTTCTGTGTGTGTGCGCACGCATTTGTGTGTTAATGCTTGCTCTACTCTATAAAATAAGATGAGGCTGAACAGGATAATACTTTTTAAAAAAGGATGGAATGATGGAAAAGCTTTTATGTCTCAGCAAGTATATGTGTGCTTAAATCATAAGCGTAGATTGTGGATGTGCGTTTCAAATGCGTATAGAATAAAAGGTAGATATCAATCTTTAATAAACATAGTCACCCCTAGGTCTATACACCATCCATACTGTTTCCAGGCCCTTCAGAGCTAATATTTACAGGCTAACCATACTCACTATGAAGCAGTATGGAGCAGTATGAAGCGTCTGTACAGAGCAGACAATGCGTTTTATTTATTTTATTTCATTAATTTTATTTATTTTATTCTAAGCCTAAGAACCAGACCAAGGTCCACAGACAGCACTGTGGCTTTTCTAGAACGACTCATACATGCCTTTGTCTAAAGACTCTCATGCAAGCTTTGATGCTTTTGGCGAGCAGCAGGGCCTGTATGAGCAGAGCCAGGTGACTGGTCTTTTCGCCCGTGTATTCTTTCTGAACTCAGGTATAAATATTTATTACATGGAGAAAGAGAACAAAAAAAGGGGTTGTTTGTGTTCACTACCACAGTCCTGAATGATTTTGCTTTTTTCCGTGTGTTATGGATTTTGCTTGATAATTCGGATTTGTTAACATAACTTGAAAAACATCAGCATAGAACACGGGGGCTTTACTTTGAGCTTTCCCCATATGTAATTGCGAAAAATGATTTGGCGTATTGTTTCTATAATTTAGCCAGTCTCAAACAATTTCCTTCCACCATGTCATTGTAAGTACAAACTGGGCTATCACTACCAAGACCGCCTTATTATGGGATGAACACAGCACAGAATGTGTAAGAGCTGCCAGTGACCCAGCGGGTGTAAAGCAGGGGTGGAGAAACTTTTTCCTATCAAGGGCTATTTTAAATCATAAAAAAATCCTGTGAGGGCCATTTTAAATTACTGAACACATATATCACAATAACATTTTTATGTGATGGCTGAAACTGCCTGTCCCTGCTGAAGCATCTGATGTCAGATAGTGGTGATAGTGATGACGCTACTCGCATCCGATTTTCCAGGTTTGCGTAAATCAGTCTTGAGCAGAACTAAAACTTTGCAAGTCAGTTACTGCTTGTTCCTTTTGTATATGACGTAGTACATTAAACTTCAGGGCAGAGTTGTAGGTTTGTGTTTGTTTTCGTTTTTCCAGTTCAATTATTTTGTCAGGTCCACTTTTTTATGGTCTAAAATCTTGCCATATGCCTGAAGCAGTTGTGCATATTCACATGTCATAGCTGCCTTTTGCTGTTGCAGAGCAGGAAAACACATATTCCAGTCGCACACAGCGTGCACGGCTTAGAAAACCCTCCCGCGTACCAGTGATCCCATGCACAATAATGGTGGCTGGCTGGCACTTGCTACGTCCGTCATGGCAAACTGACAGTTTTACTTTGTTGTAAGCATTTCAGCAGCACAACAAAGCACCACCTCACAAACTCTCATCGGGTATGAGGTTTCAGCTTTCATCGATGACCTCTCTCACCACAAACGTCATATCATTGTCTGTCACAGTGTGGAAAGTGTGACATTCTGCGTCTCCGTTTCTACTTGGCGAGATAGGACCCTCCAAATGTTGGCGACGTTTTAAATTGCCAACAGTACAGTACCAACGCTACGTCTGCTTGACATGCTCTAGTCAGTTAGTCCGCCGCAGAAGTTTACACCGACTCTCCAACATCTGTCGACCCCAAGCTTAGACACTGTTTTCACAAATATATCCAAGAACGTTATTGTCCCTTTGTGAAGAACTGAAAAAAAATCTTAATAACAAAATGATCACAAAATTAATCACAGCAACAATCATTATATTTCTCTACAACGACGTTAAAGAATTCAAATTTCAGTTTGACTTCAACAAATAACTGCTTAAGTTCATTTACAACAGTTAATTTACAACAAAGCAGGTACCACAGAGCGACATGACAAACTGAGTTAGGGTGAGGATTAAAACTCAGTTTGGGGTTTTGCGCACACAGAGCATTTGTAACCATGCACACAGTGGCCACATGTTTTCCATCGGCTGCACCGTGGGACCTGCCTTGTTCCTAACATGTCATGAAGAATGTTGTACCACAATTGAGCATTTCTTGCTCCAGTAGCAAAACAAACGGTGAACGTGAGGGATACAAACGCAGCGTATAGATAGAAGAACAGGAGACGGAGCTGAAAGGGGAAAAAAAAAATGCAGTGAATTTCCTGTAATGATCCCTGACACTTTCTGCACATGACTGCCGTGATTAATGGGCAGGGAGCACAGTAATCCTGGTGGCAGGGATTGGTGCCATATACATCCAAATTGAGATTAATGTCGAGGACATTATGTCTGCAGCTGAAAAGTGCCCTGGACTACCTCATAGGGTGGGTGAACCGTTTGCCAGGACTGTGCCTGACAATAAGTCATGTGAATATGTAAAGCTATGTTCCCGGATACACAGTGAGCCCCACCAGGAATTCTTAAGTAAATGCTTGTCACGACTAAATTATTTGCACTGTGCGCTCCTTTTTTCACATTTGTCAAGATATATAATGTTTTAACTGTATGGAATCTTTCTAAATGGCCACTTTTCACATTTACTTGAGTGATTTGAATTACTCTGACTCACACTGTGGTTCATCTTTTGAAATGTATCCTCGGCTCTGACCCAAACATCCACAGAATTCCTAAATGGTTCGTTTCGCTGATGGATTTTGATTCAATCCCCGCTTATCAAACATGTATTTGGTTAACCTTTTCAGTATGACAGAAAATCGCGTGGGAAGCCGAAGATATTGACCTTTAAGGCAGGCATACGCACATGCTGCCGTTTTTCCTTATCGCTGTGTTTGTGCTGTTGCTGGGGTCAGGAAATAAACCTCTAATGTCCAATCAATCAATTTGATCAAATTACGGCACAGTGGGTTTGCTCGTGTCGTATCAGTCAGTGCCAGGTGTAAAAGATGCTGATTGATTTGAATGTCGCCGAGGATAACAAACACGGCGAGTGGTCATGACATGGGAACACAAATCCAAACGAAAAGAAGAATTCTGGCAACGGGACGGAAAACAAGCCAGGGAAGCAATAAACTGTAAATCAAGAGTGTGTTCTCACCACTGGATGATGGATGCTGGCTGCAGTGTTTGTATTTACTGGGGGATTGAATGCTGTTTGTGAGCACAGGGGTTACCATGGGAGCAGACAGAGCATCCGGGGGTCATGTGACGGAGGCCCGCAGAACTCTGTCATCACTGAGTGGAGCTGTCCGCTTTGATTTCCTTTATTAGCTCCCTCGTGTTTGCCTTTGTCTGTGCGTATGTGTGTGCGTGTCAGGGTCGATTCCCTTCACGGGTGCTTGCGTCCTCGATGATTAATTCAGCAATGGAATGTTATCCATAAAAGCTGAGTGACATGTTGGAGTCGCCGCACGCTGTGTTCTTGTGCAGACTATCTGAGTTTGATCACACATGTAGTGATGTAGTGTATGACGCAGCAGGCCACACAGATTGCACAAACACAGAATGCTGCTTTATGTGATTAGCACCGTACATACGAGATCGGTTAGTGGAAAAGAGAAGATGATGCCAGAAATAAAAACAATGTATATTTATATAAAAGTGCATGTTACTCTATTGGTTATGATATTCCAGACCTGATAAGAAATAGAAAAGTAGAAACAAAAGAATCAACTGTATCAAACTGTGTCAGTTTCATTATCAGTATTAGTCATGTTTGATTATGATATTGATTATGATATTGCTCTGAGTTGTCTCTAATTGCAATCTGAGTATCAGAAGTGTAAAGATCCTCTCCTGATTATTTAGACAAAACTCAACATCTGAAAATGCAATTTCCTAAATGACTTTTCAGCTCACTAGCAACATAGCTGCCACGAACTATGTCAATGACATCATTCAAACATGCATATTTCTCTGTCACTGGCTGAGGCCAGATGGGAGGACACCAAGAAAGTAATTTATCATCAGCCTAATATGTGGAGCATGCTGAGACCACAGAGTAATTTTATTTAAGACATTAACTTCGTGTAGCCATTTACTGTATCTCTCAATCGCAGTAAAAAAAAAAAATCTGGAAAATGTACTAACTCAAACTGAAGCCCATTGATCGTGAGAGCTGACAAAGTTGCAGTTACAGTAACAGAAGGTCAATAGGTTAGTTTTATTTTTTACTGTATTATTTGTCTCTACCTGTTAAGCTGTAATCGATGAGATCACTTTGTAGCTTTGACGCTGAGATGTTTGCATAACTAAACGTCCAGGCTACTGTTTGCGCATGAATGCAGACAGGATGTTATGACAGGCCCACTTTCACAAACAGGAAGCATTTTAACTCAGTAACACTGCACTTCTAGGCCTCTTGATTATGATTTGTTTGGATGTGAACAAAATTCCCCCAGCAGCATTGTATGTAAATACATGATTTATTTTGATACACTCGCTTGCTCCACGACGCGATGACACATGAATCTATTCATGTAGTGAAAGCTTTTTATTGACTTTCCTTATCAGATGACTGTGATTAGGGTTCACTGGTTTGAGAGGCTCAATGTTTTGCTTTGTCAGTTACTCCAAGTAGAACAAATATGACTAACTGTGGTTTCTTTTAAATTTCTACTTGTAATGTGGTATTAATCCCCCATATTCCTACCAAAATGTCAGACTCTGAACTCAATGCTTGAATAGGCTGACTACATGTGCATTGTGCATTTGGAGAAAATTCATATTGCCATATTCCATCCATGCATCTCGTGCCTGTTTGTGTTTCTGCCCAGCTTTGCACCATTGCAGCAAAGTTGATTTCCTCAGATTGTCTCATCACGCTGTGAGAGCAGGAAGCAGGAAGTGCTTGTTGCCATGGCTCAGCGTGAATGGTATGTTCTGACAAATACTGCTTAGTGACGCTTGGCATGGAGCAGTTGTTGCCGTCTGGACCGCCCCACGAATGCGCAGACGCGTGTGCATGTCTCCGCGTCTGTGCGAGTTTTCCTGATTCCTTAATGTGTTGCTTCCTCCGTCTATTTGTCTTCTCACAGACGGGTGGCTCACTTGGCACAGGGGGCTGACGGGAGATAAGCTGCAGAGGTTGGAGAGTGAAGAACTCCCCACATCGACCAGCTACATGTTTTCACGGTCTCTCTAGACCAGTACATCAATAAACATCAGCCCAAGAAAACAAAAAGTAAATGAATATGGGTCAAATGTTAGGAATAAAAAAAAAAATCAGTGAAGGTCCCGACTTAAAGAGAGATATGTGACAGTTTTACTCAGCTGGAGCTAAGTGGGAAGATGGATTAAGTGTTGGCCTCATTTTCTGCCTAATTCTCTCCCAGGAACCCTGGAAGTGACCTCTGACAGAAGCCCTGTTTGTCTAATTCGCATTTGTTGGTGTCAAAACCAAAAAGAATGATAGTGTAAAGGACTATGTGTGTGCGTTATGTAACAGCACTGGTATCTATACCTTCCAGTCTAACATAATGTGGAAGGCATGCACAGGATCACATGCAGCGAACTGTCAAAAAGTGCCTCTGATTGCACTGAAGCTGGCTCGTGTCACGTACCTCTGTGTGGGTATGTATGAGGTCGACAGTCTAACTACCCACTGGGGAGCTGAGAGTTCATAACCGAGCTGTAATCACCTGTCACCCTACAGTTCTCTAACAACCTGTAAGGTCATGTGAGCATGTGTGTTGTTTTTAGCCTGAGTAACGAGACAGACAGGAACAAGGGAAGAAAGAAATACCATAACGAGTTCATCATCTTACTCACAGACAAATGAATAGAGAGGATTAGTATCAGCTTGTACTTTCCTGCCCGACGTCAGAGTGCAAAGTCAGTAAGAGTCTCTCCAAACATTCGGAATACATAACAAATGTTTCGGGCGCCGTGTTTTCACATACCAGACATACAGTGATGAGGGTCATTTGTCTTATGTGGTCATTTGCGTGAGTGCCTGCGTACGTGTGGGGGGTGGGGGTGGGGGGGTGGAGCGTATAGGATGGGAAACAAAGGAATTAGGTATAAATGGGCGAACTGCGAAAGACAGGAAAAACAAAGTGAAGATCGATAGAGTGAGAGGGTGGAGTGAGGCATAGAAAATTAAAGGAAAATAAATGGGAGGC
The DNA here is from genome assembly GCA_016785345.1 of Trinectes maculatus. Lineage (NCBI taxonomy): Eukaryota > Metazoa > Chordata > Actinopteri > Pleuronectiformes > Achiridae > Trinectes > Trinectes maculatus. The sequence continues at coordinate 206,632 of JAFBJQ010000926.1, forward strand.
TAAGAAGAAGCAGGGGAACAGAGTGGGGTGAAAACTAGTGGAAAAAGTAAGGAGGGCAGGAGGGAGGGCGGAGGGAGTGGCAGTGAGGGTCGTTTGCGTTGGAGCGAGAGGAGAATGGGCTTTGGGAGGGGAAACGGGGAGAGGGACACTGTGAAATGTTGAAAAACCTCACAATTGATGGTGTTTGATTTCCACAGTAATTACCATTCCTCTGGCTCCGTGCATTCCCAATCTGGGCCTATCTTATATCCACGCCACATTCCGCAAATGATTAGCTGGCCCACTGCTTCTCCCTGCTGCCCACGGACCGAGTCTCGGAAAAAGACAGGGAGAGTTTGAGTTTGGATGTTTCTTGGTGCAACAAAAGTAAAGAAAGCGTTTCACAAATGCCTTAGAAAATCCCGACAATCATTATACTAAGAAATGTATTGATTTTGCACAGATGCAGGACTGTTCCTAAAAGCGCTGCCACACGTTATGTCAGCTCTCTGCCCCTGTGCTGAAACAAAGACAGAATGAAATACGGGAAAAAGAACGAGGCAAAAAAAAAAAAGAAAGAAGACAAGAGCTGCTCTGCCAAACGTACTCGCACATGGCTCCAGCAGCAGCCATGCTTAGCTGTGTGAAAATAACTGGCTCCGGGCTTTGAGAAAATGTCGACTCCACTTTTCTCTGTTGATAACCATTCAGAGTTGGAGTGCGAGGCCAAAATACATGTGTACAGCTACCTGCTTCTCTGTTATCAGTTCACGTTTCTGGTGGTTTACAGTATGTCCGCATGTGTTTGTGCACGAGCTCCCGCAGCCTGCAAAATCAAATGTGTTTGTGTGCTTGTGTTGATGTGTGCGACTGCATAATGCGCGGTGATTTAATACTGCCACATGCAGAGGAGCAGACTGTAGATCAGCAGGCTCCCAGACTCTGGAGCACCTCGAGGTTCTGCGGTCCAACCGCTATCCCATCAGGCCCATCATCAATCATTGTCCAGTTACACAGCAGAGGGCTTCACTGTATGTCCCCAACGCCTGCAGAGCTATAAAGTCGCCCTCGTATTTTCCAATATTCAACAGCCAAGCATGAGAATAGGCCCATACTGTACATGGTGAACAGAGTGAGACCGTAAACCAGACATGCACATACAAACACAGACATTGATTCAGCCTCCCTGCAGTCTAGACTGAACACACTCACATAACCATACTGTCTGTTCCTTATCTCAAGGGACCAGTGAATTGTGTCAGTATGGCAGCATTTATTTATTCATTGTCTTCCCTTGGGTCTTGGCGTATAATGTATATGGTTTGTGAATTTATGCTTGTGTTTTGTCTTCTGTTCCCTCGTGTGACATTAAGTGGAAGTGCAGTGACACGCAGCGTGTTAATAGACATAGTGTCACTGTGGTATTGCTTTGTCGTGATTGTCGGACCACTCGTGAAGCAGCGCGTTGCGCAGTGCGAGCAGTTTTAGCACCTCACATAAGCCTTAATCAGTGTGTAATTACAGTGCTTTTAATGATGTCCTGAAGCAAATTGTTTCATTAGGTCTCAGTCCCTGTTGTGTTGTGTTTATTTTTATTTTTATCTAGTGAAATAAAATGTCTTCAGGCTAACGTGATGGATGGAAAAACAACTTAATGAGTGTTAAATTATCTGGTTTGTGGGTTAAGACATACTACATGTATCTGGTAGTGTTTTGACCACTAGTGGCGCTATGGAGCAATGCTTTCTAGCAGCATTTCCTCTTTTTTTATACAGTGCACACAAGGGTTGTCAATTGACAGATGATGGCTGAAAATGAGAATAAGGAAGAAGAACATTAGTGAGCAAATATAGATGTAAACATTGCTTTTTTATTTTAAATTAAAGTACCCATTAAAATTGGTTCACATTTTGCTCATCTACAAAGACACAGTGTAATGAAGCCTGAGGTTATACTATTTAGAACAAACCACTTGTCTATTCACATCATATCAACATTTGCATCACATTTAAGGAGAACATACAGTGTATGTCTAATACTTAGACCATAAATGGCGCTTGACAGTAGCGGTATTTTCAGCTGACCTTTTTTTTTTTACAGTGTTATTCAGTATATCCCTTTGCCAAAACTAAAGTCTAAAGTGGTAGGGAAAATATTTTGGTTGTTTGTCCTTGAAGGAGCAGCCATGTGAATTTCAGCATTAAGTAACAATGGAAACACATTTCATGAATAAATAATGACACGCCATTTATAGCAAAGTGTTTCCTGATGCAGCTGAGTTCTTTTTAATCGCTTCTGTTTTCTTTGCCAGTCAAACTAACTCACATTACTTTGTTTTGTTACATGTTTATATAAGATCGCCTGTACAGCTTGATGGATTATGAATTACTCTCTGTCCGGACTCTTCAAACATCTCGGTCGTGGCTTCGGGGGTTGTGGATAATTTCTGACTGAAGAAAATGACCAAATATGTTTATTTTACTTAAAAGAATCGCACAATAGATGATTTTCCAATATGTTTAAACAGGCTCTGTTAAAGCCATAGCCGTGGATTCCTGTATAAATGGGAAATGACGGATGAAAGAGATGGGGTTGCTGCTGTTGGAGAACTTTCGGGCAGATTATCAACATTTCTTCTCCCTGAGACATTGAATATTTGGAGAAGTGACAGTTGTGTATTTGAGTAAGGATGAGAAAGTTCGTTTAAGCCAAAACAGAGGAGGGGGGAAAATGAAAGTGAGAAAACAAACAGTAAATTTAGTTGCACACTTCAGTTGTGCCATGATTGCAAATATGAAATACATTTTCCCTCTCTTCTGTCATTCAAGGACAAACTTGCATTTTCCCTCTGCTTTGAATTTGCTCTTTTTCTTAATCATCTTTACATCAAACTTCTGGGGGGGGGTAAATATAAATATTTAGCGTTTTCCTGAACATTGCATGCCCCCCCCCCTCAAGTTATCACAAGGATGTTGATACTTTCAAAGCTGTACAAATATTATTGCTCCGGTAGCTTCCATATTTATATTTATATTTATATTTATATTTATATTTATATTTATATTTATATTTATATTTATATTTATATTTATATTTATATGTGCTGCTTGTTAGAGGAGGTATAATCCCACAATTCCCACAATGTCACCCTAAGCATGTGCATTACTCTCTGAGGACAGATTCAGACTGATCTGAGTACGACACAGTCTCTGTTCTTGTCATAAACTACATGGGAGCATCCAAAATCAAGGCTGAAGAATGATTCTTTTTTATTTTATTACATCGCTCAAATGCTGCTCTCTTCCCTCTCTTTACAACCCGGCTTTTTCATGTGCCATCGCACATCTGCCTCAGAATCCTATCTTTTTAAAAAAATGCAGTCCATCATGGCCTTTCAGGTTTCTCTCCTCCATTCTGAACTATTGCAAAAATGTGTCTGCGTGTTCCCTTTTTAGGAATTGGAAAGAACTCTCCCATCATTCTCTCTCTCGCTTGTCTTTTTTTTCCACCACCCTTTCATTTACAAAAGAAACAGCAGTGACGAGGTGCGTGTCTAGACTTCTGTGCAAAGATAGTACTCAAAATAAATCCGAGGCTCGATGGACTGGACCAGCTGCAGAGGAAAGGTACACAACTGATTGACTGTGAATTGCTCTGTTATGCGGAGGCAATGCTGCAGCTGGAATAGTTGGCATTGTTGAGAATCCTTATGGGAATCTGGGACAATAAAACAATTCCCCCAGCCACCATTCATCTGTTTTCTCTTTCTCTGGCAAATGATGTCTTCATTCAAACTGGATCTGTCACCCCTCCATCACGGTACTGGTTAAACCGTGCCGTATGATGGATTTGTTTGGGCCATTTCCATCCAGGCACTCGACGGGATATGAAGAGGGGATAAAATTTAAAAGTGCAGTAAACGAGAGAACAAAAGTGTCAAGGGGAGAGGGCAGATGTAACTCCTGCTATCTCCCTGTTTATTTAGCCCACGGAGAGAGAAAGGAAACGATTTCCAGTGAGCAATGTGCGTATTTGTTTTAATTGCCAGGCCAAATCCAGGGCAAGGGTCGGGTGTATTTTAGTAGCCCCAGGTTGTTCTCACTGAAGTGGGAGAGGAACAACACCTCCAATGATCTTCCATCGCTGGCTCCACTGCCAAACATTTGACCTGCGGCTGTCAATCACAGACTCTCATAGGTGTTCCAAAGGACACAGAGATGGCAAGATGACGGGGTCAGTCAGAGTGCACATGATAAAACAAAGGCAAAAAAAAAGAAGAAAACTTTTTTCCACAGTTTAAATTCTGAACCAGAATTATAAATACAGATGTGATGTCCACGCTTGTGCTGACACATTGCACGTACAGTAGCTGGCCCTTCCTGCCTGAGTCACATTAGGTGCAATCATCCATTGTGCTTCAGGCCAGATGCTATCAATGGCAACAAATTCCAGTCTCGCCCCCTGCAGTCTCTGATCCAGTATGTGCGATCCCGCCACATATTCAGCATTCTTTGCCAGCACTGGCATTCCTCATGAAACTGGTCAGGGGAGAAGCCGCAGAGCGGTCGCCCAAAGGTGGGAGCGATGAGCGTGATGTTCAGCAGAAGCAGAGTGTCTGGATGTTACCACCTAATGGCATGTTAAAACAAGGGCTTATACAAGACCCCTGATGCACAGGCTCAGACTTATGAGTCACAGACCACAAATAAAACGTATAAAAATATGGACATTGTTTCAAAATGAGCTAATGCCCAGCATGTCATTTTCTGCCTTTAAGCAGGCAGGTATTTGCCATAGAACGGTTCAGGGCTTATATTAGCTAGCAGGGCCAATAAAATGTGGTCTAAGGTACATTATACCTCCTGAGTGAATACACCTGGCTGGGAGTTTGCACATGTGCATGCCGGTGTGTGTGTGTGTGTGTTCATTGTGCCGGTTTTCACTGGTGTTTGAGCTGCTGGTTGTTTGGCTACGTTAAGTCACGGTGTCAGTTTAGTCTCAGTTTTGACACTTTGACATTAAAACTAATCTCCTCTCACCGAGACCAGGCCTCTAGCCACACTTCATTAAAAGAGCATTAGAGCAGTAAGGAGTCAAAACTGCACTGAAGTTCACAGGCAGCGGCTTTTTCATGTCTGTAGTTTCAACCTTTTCTTTGGGGTTTTCTTTTTTTGCTGGTCCAAAAAGGGTTTTTTTTAGCTGTACAGTTCCACATGCAAGCAGAAAATATAATTTTGTGTGAGTGGCATCACCAGCAAACACATCATGTTTAGGGAAATGTAAAATCAATAGATTTCTCCTTGAGCTTTCACCCTCATCTTATGCATGTTCATGCATAAAGTCACTCAGGGGTCAGATCATGGCAGTTCCCATTGAAATGAATGTGTTTTTTTCTTTCTTCTTGTGTTGTCTGCGCGAAGACAGCTTTCAACTTTCTATTACCCCAATTTAAACCATGTGGAGTAGAACTGTGTCGGTGTAATATTTTCCTGCTATTCATGTGTGGGAAGTCAGGCTGGATCAACCAGAAAAGGATGTCCAAAATCATACAAGCTTCAGGAGCAAGTGTATGAAGTTGGTCAACCCGCATGGACTGTATCATGCTCTGTGTTGGTACATGTTATCCAGTTCTCTCAGTATATCCAATATATCCATATACTCTTAATTATGAAGTATACGTTAGACCATAGATAGTACTGATGTAATGTGTGTCTGTGTTTTGGGAAGTGATGTGTGTACCAGTAAAATCTGATATCCTTGGAAATCTGTTATGTTGCTTCTCCAATAGCTGCAGTGTGACGAGCATCCAACTCCTCCTCGTGTTCTGAGGCAGTGATACAGAGCGATGGCGAATGTTTTCATTCAGCACTGACCTCTTGCAAGGACCTGACAAGCATTGAAATAGGAATCGAATAGGGATTTATACTGTGGATGTTTTGTCGTTCCCCACATGTAAGAAAATACATGCAGAGCGTAAAAGAGTCTGTGATGAGAGTCCTATTTTCCTTCATTGGGACTTGAAACAACAATGGTAGTGTCTGAAACGTTTGTATTTTGTCAAGTTTAAGTCGCTTGCCGGCTGATCGGGACAAGCTTTGTCTTCTCAGAGGTCACGCTTATGACTTTTATTTCCTTTCGAAAAAAGGGAACTTGCCCAACAGCCAGACCACCACCTAAAGCAATGCTGTGTAGCTGTGCTTTTCAAATTGATGAAAAGACTTTTTCTCACCTCGCACAGTTTATTTTTGATCCCTAAAATATAAGAAGAGATGGACGCGGAGGAGAAAGGGCCCCAAAACAGAGCCAACCAGAAACCATGATCTTCTCAGTCATATTATAACGTCTAGGTTCCTCTTGGTGGCTTTTGATCAGGGACAGTACATTAGACTTTTAGCTTCTCTGTGTGCAAATTCCAGTTGTGTGACTCTGACCGAGGTGTCTCCTTTAATATTTCCACGCACACACAAGGGGACAAACACTTTCTTTAAGAGGCACTTCAAACAAAAGCAGTTATGTGGACACGTTTGGTTTCGCATCTCATCGGTTTAGTGTTGCTTTTGTTCGTTTTTGTCGCTAATCGTAACTGATGCATAAATCGCAGGAGGAGGATAATCTTCCCCGCTTGGTTTGAAAAGCTGCACCATGGGCCTCGTCCAAATAAAGTCAAACCTACAAGCCACTCACGGGAACACATGAAATAGTTGGAACAGCTAGTTTGTACACAAAAATCTGTTCTGATGCAGCATAAAGGTGTGAGAGCACATCATTTTCTATTTGATTCATATGTAGTTTATTTGGTGTCACGTTGTCTTTAATCTTTTATGGTCTTGCATTTGTGGCTTTTTACATGGAGCTGAGCTGTAATTTATGCATAGCTCCCTCTTCTTGTGTGGCCCTGGTTAAAAGTGGATTACTTCAATTGTTCAAATATCACTATATACCTTATACCAACCGCCCTCCCTCTTCTTGTCGCCTTCACAGAAAAGAAATGGATTCTAATGGCATTCTTTGCATTCTTGGTGTGTGGAGTCGCGGTTTCCGTATTGCACATTTCTGAATGGTGTGGCCCAGGCAGTCTGGGATTCCTGGCTGGGAGATCAGAGGTGGTGATTTATCTGGATGTTCTCTCTGTGAGGTGTTCACATTGTCGGGGAATCTCGGATAAACACAAATACAATTTTAGAAAAGATCTTTTTGTAAGTGTGAACTGGAGCAAAGCCTCCATCTCGAACAAATGGTCCAGTGTAGACATGTTAGGGATTTTTTGGATGCGCACTGTGAAAGGACACTTTTGGGAATATGAAGAATGCATTGTCATTGTGTGTGTGGCTGTCTGTTATGAACTATGACAAACCACAACAGCACTTCTCGTCATGTTCAGAGCTGCATCCCTCCTCACCACAGCAGCTGTTGCCATGGTAACCAATTGTTACCAGGTGAGGATGCAAAGAGAGGACTGTTGTGGACTGATTGTCTCCGAGGATGTGTGATTTGTTTGTGATTTGTGACTATTAGAGAACTCAGCCCTGAACAGGCAGAGTAGTTGGTCAACCTCAGCATTCAAAATGCTTCCTCCTAATATCGTTAACTAGTATGTAGTGTTTGGCATCGCTAAGCCTTCGAACCATGGCCCTGTTACACAGGGTGGATTTTCTCGATTGTGTTCCATGTCTCTGTGGTACCTAAAGCAACACAATCCCATCAACCGAAGCCTTGTGCGTTTTCCTAACACCAGGCTGAAGGAACCAAACGTGCTGATGCCGCGACGTGAACCTGCCTACAGTCCTTATTCCCTGATGACCTACAAGTGTTTTTCCTTCATGTGACACTGTGACCTTTGTGGATTTACAGGAGGATTTTGTTCAGTTACACCCATGTATACTGTACATGAGCCAGTCTGGGTGGTCAGCATGAGGGCGTATAAACCAAACCAGTTTACAATATACTTATAAGTTGAAGTACTTTGACTGGCCATTATTACTCTCCATAAGAGACTTTGACACTTTAAAAGACTTTTAATTTTTGCTTATTATTATTACTGCTAGATTGAATTAATTAGATTAAATTTGGATTAAGTGCTTCCAGGAACATGTTTAGTACTTTACACACATTACACAGGTTTATATCAAAGTTTTGTATCTATTGAAAATATTCATGTCTGGAAAATAAAGGTTTACCAGTACTACCAGTACAACCAAATTTACCTAGGACTCAAACAGTACTCAGCCTCTCTCATGCCAACATTATTAAATTGAAGGAAACCTTGTTATATTGGTAATTTACTAATGGTTTTAATGTTTTTAAAAAAAGACCTCTTGGCTCTTCAGTAGGAACATCAAACTTTGTTATTTAGACCAGGCCAATGTGTTGAATGTGTTGCCCTACAAGACAAACACAATCAACACAGTTATGATGCAAGACGAATCCCCAGGTTTTCCATACAGGAAGCCTTTTCTTTCATAGAAGCCATGAGGTAAACTTTGAACTGACTCCAGCTGGTTCATTTTGGAAAAGAATATGCTCTTTGACGGTTGACGCAGGAGAAAATGATGAGGCTCGCAACTGCACACTATGATGACTTTGCTTTATTTTCCTCCTATTCGTAAATGGGTAATAATAAAGTGAAGTGGCTCGACGGGAGTCGTATTTTGCATGGTCTTCTGGAACGTTTGCGTGTGTTTGCTCACAATGACAATGACAGGTTCGCTTTTTAAACACATTTAGAATTTGTCAGTTTCATTGTTTTCTTCTGTCTTCCAGAGGCCATGTTGGAGTGTGAGTGCTGAGTCATGGCTCACTTGCTCACCTGTGGTATCAAGGTCCCAAGCCCAGCACTTTTAGTTTAATCACAAGCAGCTGTCCACAGTAAACCTCAAAACTTTGTTAAAATAAAGAGTGAACTTGCTTTAAAAGCTCCAGATGAATAGCTGCCTACTGTTTTTGCTGAGTACTGGACTCATTCCTGAAACACCAGCAGCTTTCAGGAGAGAGTGCTCCGCCGAGCCCTTTATTGTGTCCTTATGGTAGATGGTGCTTTTTTTTTTTGCACATTTTAGTGACTATAAAGATTAATGTGTTAAACGTATGATATATGTCAAGACAGCAAGGTTTTCTGTGGGAATGTCAAGGTGCACCAGACCATAATTCTCTTTTTTAAATATCATGCACATTTAATTGGCCAAATTGAAAATGAAGGCCAGGTACTTGATGGACTCACTGTGCCAAAACATTTTTCTGAGCTACCTCAAGGCCAGCACCTGCAACACCATGAAAGTATGTCCCACCTGGATGCACAAACTAATACATTACACATGGCAGCATGCACGCTTTAAAATAATTTAGGTTGAGTAAAGCTTATCCTATGCTAAGGCTTATGGAAATTAAACCATTATTATAATTATAACAATGGCTTAATTTCCATTTTAATACTTTTAATGGCGATAAGTACAACATGTATGAAGAACAAACCAGCTCTTCATGTAGGTCATAGTTCGGATCACATTTTTGGACAGAGCCACCGGGAAGCCACACATATGCTGTAAGAATGGTACAAGCTTAGAAACAGGGTCTTACAAAAATCATAGAGTCAGGCAGTCAGTCACTCAGTCGTTCAGGCGTATAGGCATCATTGCCAACAACTTAAATGCAATAATGACCTTTTATTATCCATAGAGCAAATTGGCATCAATGTAAAAAGGTTAAATAAGACTCAGTAAACTCAAATGTTCATGTAATTTATGGTCGGCTGTTGGGTCCACATGCCAGAGGTGATTTGGAAAAGAGCACGCTTCTCCATGTGTATCCCCATGACTTTCTGATACATGGATATGGCTCTTGTTAAGACTCCTGACTGGGTATGGTTTCCGGCTGAGCACACAGGTTCAGATATTTTTTCTCCTTATTTAAAGGGAAACATTAAAGACCAATCAGACCTTGCCACAGAGGGTCAGCAAATCTGTACATCGAGGACCCTCACTGGAGTATTTGTACCCTTTGCCTTTTTTCCTCCTCCCTCCTTTTTGCCCCCTCTATGAATTTTGAAGTTTATCTGGCTGACGAGAAAAGCTCAGCTTTCTGAAAGCCATAAACCTCGTGTTGTAACAAAAAACACTGGCATGCTTTTGCACTCCTTCAAAGGCGACTTTTTCTGGCATCGCAGACAGGGCAGCGACTCCTCTCCAGTCTCGTTGCATATTCTGAGACACATACTCATCTGACAGAAGGTTGGGATATCTGCATTAGAGCATGGCTTGGGCCGCATTTTTCTCTTCGAACTTGACCTGAGTGCGAGAAAGTTCTAACCGAGCCCAACCCACATTATGTTTTCGTGTCCGATTCCAACCCAAGCCCGATGCAGTTCAAGAAATGTTTTCCCTCAGCACGGACATGTGCAGTGTAAATGGCCAACACAGATAAAACATGTAACAACCCAGCCAACAGGACCAAATCCAACTAAAACCTGAATATAATCTAAAAATATCTGCGACATGTTCTGACGGACTCAGGCTGAGTATCGACTCTCTAATCTGCATGGCAACACCAAGCATCACCGCAAACTCAAGACAGATGGTGCAGTGAGACAAAAGACAAGAGCGACAACGTATTTAAATACAAAACTATAATATAATCCTCCCTCCATAAATGTATACCTGAGATGGCCTTTCAGAGTGAGCTTTCCCAGGGCTCTGATGAGCACTGCACTCTGGCGCTGCGGTTCCCAGGAGGTTGTGTGCTCCAATCTCTCTAATGAGAGAACCTTCCAGGCTAGACATTGTGGGCTCTGGCTTCAGCTTCCAGCCCATGCTGTTCTCACCACAAAGAAACAAGCCAAGTTATTCACTGATTCCTCTCTGACATCCACGGCCAAAATGTCTCCAGTCCTCTCCTCCTGTTGCCACCACTCTCGACTTTCTCTGTAACCCTTACCCCGTCTCTCTCTTTCTGTTCCTTTTCTTTGAACTACTCTCGTTTTCTACGTATGAGACACACAAATAGAAAAGGGCACAATTCCAACACGGGTAATTTCAGATTCACACATTCAAGCACTTACAGAAGTGCTGCTGTGCTTGGCATGTTCGGTGAGCGTCGGTGTTTACACAGCATGTGATAGCTCTGGCTAACAGAAGGGAGGAAATAGCATCTGCAAAAAGGGTGGCCAGTTCTAAAGGAGGAGGTCCATCTGTGCAAACAGTAACTAGTTAAGGGAGTTTTTAATTACCCCAGGTCATTTGCCAAACTTTTGGGCCAGGACAGGAGCAGCAGCACAAAGAGGAGAGAGGTGGCTTTAAATAACAGTGGAGGACAGAGCAGGGGTGAGGGTGATGAGATGGTTGATCTTGGTAACAATTTTTTGGTGCACCACCAAACAGTTTCTTTGTTTACAGCGGAGAAAGAATTCAACCGCAGAAGTGATCATAACATTGTCAGCGTAATGCGAATATTTGGACCACTTTGTCTTATCCCTCAACAACACGCAAGCACGATTTTCTCACTCACCCCTCCCCTCTGTTCTACGCTGTACTTTTAAAATTGGGAGAGAGAGGTCAATTGCTCTTTTTTTCCTGCTCCTTTCTCCTCCTTTCTGCTTTCAAGAATGTCTGCAATTCCTCACAGGAATCCTGCCTTGTTGACTTTGGTTTGGGATAAAAGGTATAACCCTCTCTGTTCTCCTTGCTGATCCGAGAGGTGATTAGCCTGGCCTCAACATGAGCCCGTGCTTAGCCCAGTGCACTGGGCTCGACAGATTACCTGATGTTCCTGTGAACTCCCAGGTGAAGAGATAGATGAGAGGGAAGAAATTAAGAGAAGAATGTCGGTAGCCCGGTGCTGATGTGGTGAGGACACAGTTGTTATGAGGGAGAGTAAAAGTTCAGATGCTTTTTGTATTGAGATGATCCGTCTGGAGATGAGACTTTTCTGGGAAAAGCAGGTGGTTCTGCTGTATTCAGTTATTCCTGAATAAATAGAGCTGATTCCCAGACCGACCATATCTCATCCAGGTTGGAAGTGGAAATTATGAATCCCTTTGCCGATTCAAATATTTTTTTGCTCTGCATCAAGATTTGTCATTGCAGAACGTCGAGTTTGTTGTCACTGTATCACTGTATTATTATTTAAATACACAGCACAGACGTCAGTAGGTCATCGAATTTGCACAGATTTTGATTCACAGCATGTTCTGTCTGTTGAAGCATGTAACTGTTTTGTTCAGTTTGGTAAGGCCACAGCGAGACTTCCTTCATCCTTCTCTATTCTTGGCAACATGTAAAGCTCAATAAAGTTTAATTCATTTTGGCTACCTCGCCTATCATAGTTCTGTACCAGGCTATTTTTGGTCGTCAAGGTTTTTTTTATTTTTATCTTTGCCTTGGAAGAATCCATCTCAGCACAACCACAAGGTGTTACCCCTCTTGATCAGAATAAAAGAAAAATAGTCCCCTCAGTCATTATTTTTATACAGTGCTGGTACATGGAGATTTTTATTGCCCCTATCAAGGTTGTTTTTCCTCACTGAGAACCTGTGAAATACATGTTTTGGATGTTCCGTGTTGAAAACATCTCCAATGGATCACTTGGTTTTGGGGATGCATTTTTGCTCCCTTGCTGCACGATTATTCCTCTCTCCTTTAGTCTATAATTACCCCCCCCCCCCCCACCCCTCTGCCCCAAACTACCATCAGGAAGCGCTGAGTAAAAGCGCTGTTTTGAAATAAGGACTATTTCCACATGCACTGCGCTCTGATGCATGGGTGAGAGAAAGTTGTGATTAGCTCACATGGGCCAACAATAATATTATGTTTAATCTAGATATCATTACATCCAAAATGAGCAGGAGAAATTCAAGGGCACCATTGTTTCAATCAGTCAGCTTCTCATGGGTCCAGTGAGTGAGTGTTTCTTTTAGAAACCCAAGCCAGAAGATATGTGGAGGTGCCACTTACAGCATTTAGGCAAAATTAAGCGAGCGACCTTGAATCAGACGGATAGTAGGGGTGAAGGTGAGACATGTGTCTCCTTTGACTGGCAGCATGAATGGCCACGCACACATTCTTACTGAGCACTTGAAATGACTTTGATATTTGCCCAAGTTCTAGACCCAATTATGTCCTTCGAAGAATTAGGTGCAGTGGTTAAAGGGCTAATTAATCACTGGAGAATAGCAGCACTTTGTTTACCATAATAATACAGGGTAGGGAAGTAATGAGTGGCTGAGAGGATAGAGAAGCGAGCTTGGGACCAAGACGTCACCGGTTCAAACCCCATATCGGCTGAAGATTTGGGGAGAAGCAACACCATCCTGGAGGTGGGCCACCATTGCCCTTGGGAACGTGAAGGCGCCAGCTCAAACCCTGAATCAGTGAAGCGCAATTGACCTGGGCCAGCAGGAGACTCATATGTGGGATGGGTGAAAATGCAGAGACCTAATTTTCCCATTGTTAGATTAATAAAGGTTTCTTCTTCTTCTTCTTCCTGGGGTACGAAGAAAAAGAGCAGATGCAATAACAGTTTCACCTGCTTGTGTCATTCATGCTGATTACCTACAGCTAATATAATCAGCAGTGACAGTCGTCATTGCAGTCAGCAAGTCCAAAAGCTGTCAGCTACAAATTAGCTTTTTTTAGATTTTTTTCATTTGCCAAAGGTCAAGAGAGGGAACGTGAAGTGGAAAAGCCAGTGCTTCTACTTGGCCCTCCTTTGTCCTTATGGATGAGGAACTGGGACGAAGGCAATCCTCTGCTGCCCCGTTTCTCATCACCTCTATCCAAGAGGAAGAGTCAGGGCCAAGTGCAGCGGTGGAGAAACAGGAGGAGGAAACAGAGGCAGGGACATCTGCAGGTTCTCCAAATGGAGCCAGCAAGGCTGATGGAGAGTTGCTGGAGCTTTTTTGGGAGCGCAGTTCCAAGAAGAAGAGGAAAAGTAAGAGGAGTAGGGCAAGGACCAACTGCCCATTCACTCATTTCGGAAAAACATGTAGAATTTTTTTTATAGCTAAGCAAAGTGTGGAAAACAAAGGTGGTGATTTGTAATATAACAGCAGCGTTTACCATTTACAGCCACATCTCTGCTCTCTGCACCTCTGTCTGTATACGACTTTGTTAAGGGGACTTAAGAGAGTTTTCTAGACAGTTAAAGATAGATCGATGGTTTGTTTTCTTATCGATTTTCCTTTTGTGCTCTTGAGAATTTCTGACTTCAGTGACTCCCAGTGGCAGTTTCCAAGAAGACACACAACTTTACAGATGCACTTATGCGGCTGCTTCAACCCAAAAAAGCACAACAAGCAACATCTTTCATATTACACTCAGTGTTTTGATCCATTGTTCCATCCATATAATCCATATAAAAATAGTCAAGCTTTAAAGTCTGCACATGCTATTACATATGTTTTACACTTGTTTTACTACTGTGTGCTTGAAACCCAAATACTGATATTTAGGTACCTGAAACTTTCAAGGGAGACTAAAATGATATTTCCATCTGAGTGTTGGGTTGTGGATATTTCTTCTCAGTGTGTTTACAGTGCAGGCATAAATTTCTCTACCATATGTATGCATCGCACAGTTGGCTAACTTTGATGAATCAGACTTTACCCATAGCCTGTTCAGCACAGTATTACATTCCTCTTGTTAAGGGAAAATTTGTAGAATCTGATGCCTTATAGCACATGTAAGACAGAACAAAAGCCCTTTATGAACCTATGATCCATAACTTACTGTATTTATTTATTTTTGGAAATGAAGAACACGTCCTCTGTGATGAGATTCCTGGGATCAGATAAGCAAGAATATTTGCCAACCACCTGAATCTGATCCTCGATTCAGACAAGTGTTTTACACCCTTACGTACACACAGGAAAAGGAAACGATAGGATCAGCTAATGCTCTCGCTCACTTCTTAATAACTCCTGAGAGAGGATGAGAGGAAGAGACGGGAGGAAGAGGTTGAGAGTGCCACGGGATGTGATTAGGCTGGACCTCCCGTTTATGATTACTGTATTACAGGCGCTCGGTGCCAGACATTCCCTCCATGGAAGGAATGTCCTCCTAACCAGTTCCATGTGAATGGTTTAGGAGGGAACCACAACCCACTGGTTGGGTTGAGGGCTCAGCCTTTCACACACACACTGAGGGAGAAGTATGTAGAGGATGCTGAGCAGGAGGCTGGAGAGAACAAGAGAGAAGTGGCAGAAGGATGATGAACAAAAGGTCAGAAATGAGCGGACAGCTCTAGCGTGTTATTTACCACATGCACATACATACATACAGTATTCAGTTCACTCCGTCTCAGCCTTTTTTCCATAACTATTATCCACTCCAGCTGTGGACATAAATTAACATGGAATATTAAGAGGTAGTGTGGATTCAAATAAAGTTAGTGATGTGGCTTTAAGTTTCATACAAACACAGACTAATATCTTTTCCAGGATCGCATGACTTCAGCTTTATAAGGCACAATGAGGGGGGAAGGCAAAATTGGCCAGAGCAAAAAATAAGGCATTTTCATATAAAATCTGTTGGCTTTTTATAGATGAGATCATTGAACATATTTTGTAAATTCTGCATTAACTTTGTATGTGAGTGTTAAAATGCTATTGGACAATGCATTTTTACTGTCCCCCATATATGAATGAGGTCCAGATATCACGGCACATACAGCACACATAGAGTTGTAGTTGTAATTTTCGTGATTGTGACCTTCTATCGCACAGAAATCTCCAGACTAAAACACACTCAGACATTAAATGACATCATAAATCCCCCCATAAAAGCTGTCTTTGTTTAAATGTGAGCGTCAACAAATTCCCCCGACTGCGTTTGTGACCGTTTAATGCAATCGAACTGTAATTGCAAAACTAACAAATCATTATTTTGTTTCTAAAAAAATTTTTATAGCACCGCAATTTACATTCAGCGTGTCTTCCCATGAGAAAACGCTCTGGAGTGAGAAAATGCTCCGGCTGCGTCCCTCTGCAAGTTATTTGCCCAAGTGTAGCCCAGTGCTGGATGCAAAGTGTGAGCGTTTGTTTGTCCTGGAGTTTTTACTGGGCTGGATTACTCTCTTGATGATTTTGGCCACGTGTAGCATAATGATAACAGTGGTTTTGTCAGGGCCGGCCACAGTATCAGAGCACTCTGTGCTAGAAAAGGCAGCAGTTAACTGCAGGAAGAAGCTTAATTGAGTTAAACTGTTGTAAAGAACTTTTCTTTGGCAACTTAGATCAATAATAATGTGTTACATAAATACATTTCTAATTTACTACTGTGTCTTTTGTATTCCTTCTTACTTATTTTCACTCTCCTGCTATTCCATGCATCAGTATAGCCCTCCCTCTCTTTCTCTTTCCTGAACACACACACTTGCGACAGAAGTCATGACCTTGCCCTACACGAGTTACTGGCCTCAGCTCCAACAACAATGTTTATTTGTCTGTCTCAGGAAAGAAAAGACACGCCAGCTGCTAGCAGCTAGTCAAAGCAGGAAATCTATGAGAGGAAAAAGTAGATGTCCTGCACATGTGCAAGACGACATCTCGCGCACATAGACACTGGTAGGTGTGCAAACACACACGCACGCACGCACGCACACACGCACACACACACACACAGGAAAAAGGCTGCAGCCACGAGCCTGTGTCAGCCAGCTGAAAGTGGAAATTAACGAAGGTGCTAATTGGTTAGTTGCAGGTGAGTCTCTTGGCCGTTCACAGGATGTGGAGGTATGCTGCTGAAAAATACTCCAGAGGCTGAGCACCTTTTCCAGCTGTGACCCTGATTCTGTGAAACCCAGGTCAAGTGTTTTTAACATTCGTTATTGGTGTATGTAAACTGAAGTTTGGTTTGCATTTACGGCAAAATATCAAGCGACTGGCAAATATGGTTAAATCTGTGATAAATCTGAGTTTCATAAACTCGAACCCATTTCTGACATCCATAGTACAAAGTGTGTATTTACAGTAAGTAATTGCTTCCCTGTATATTACATTTCTCAGCAGCAGTGGAGTCTGGCAGAGGTTCAGAGAATGAATGTCAATATGAACTAAACCTGGTTTGATTAACATGAGGAAAGGCATCCTGATGATGTGATATAGAGCTGATAGAAAGAGCTGGTTTACTGGCATGTGATGATGAACATAATGACAACAATGGAAACAGCAAGCTCAGGTGATTGAGAATGGAGACAGGTGAGTGACAGGTGCTTCTCGCAATCAGGTGACTGGGACAGGAAGGAAGGTCTGAGGACATCTGGTGGACAGATGGAGAAATGCACACAGCTAAGCCAAGAAAAGTGCAGCTTTGTCTCATGGATGTAAGCGCTCATGTTTACTGTCGAGTCCCAGTCGGTGCTGTAACACAAAACCAACATTTACTGCTGCTGCTGCCTCGCGTTACAGGCCAGCACAGAGTGACTGAAATCGTAAAGCAGTCAAGGGAAATGAAATTTATTTGTCAGCAAGAACCGTGGCGACAGCAATCATTCATCCAAAAACATCAACAAAACAAGGCAACGGCCATGTTCTGCACTTTCTGACTGTAAATCAGTTTAATATAGCGGGGAATAAAACAGTGCGATCCTCTGTGAGCTGGAGATGTGGAGGTAACAGGTTGCTCGGTTGTAACGGGTTCATCTTTTATTTGTTGTTTTTATGAAAACAATGCAAGTTCTGTTGGTTGCTCTGTAAACCTACTGGCATGTTGTTTTTCTGAGGAAATTTCCACATGTAATGCTGTTAAAACCCACTTTCTGTTACCACGGTAACGCAGTAATTTCAAGGACTACTGGACTTAATTACAACATGGCCACATCTCCATTTACGCACTTCGCTGGCCTCCTGGTTCCCATGCAGCTGCTTTTGTGGCACATCTGTATCTAACTCCTTATCAACCCATGCATGTCCAGCTCTTTATCTGGTAGCACCCTCATCCAAGGAGCTTGTTCTGGTCTTGGTTGCTCACTTGTCACCTTCATGGGTGGTCTTCTAGGCAGTTTTCCTGCTGTGGTGTTTGTACTGTTCGCAGGTCTTTGTTTTTCTGGCACGTCTCCCCATGCTAACCAAAGCCGGAGGCCGGCCGCCTGTTTTCTTTTGCAAAGCTACATATCTGCAGGCTTTTGGGGAGAAACTAGGCAGAAAAACAGAAGGAGAGGAGAGACGCAGAAAGACAGAAAAACCCTGCGAGGCCCTAAAACCCGAGTTGTCCATTTCATCTCATGTGTGTGTCAGCGCAAGTGTTCGCTCCTCTCTGCTGACATAAACTGTGGTTTGTTGGCAAAGGCCTGGCACGCATGTTGACAGCCTCATTATTTATACTCCATTTTGACAGCTTGTTTTGAAGAATATACACACGTGTGTTTCCATCCCTGCGCCACCGCGTCTTCTCAGTTTCACAGGAATAAGTCAACTTAATGAATTTGGTATGAAAAAACAGTGTTTTCCCAGAGGGTGTGTTATGGATCAAACAGCCACTCAGTCACCACTGCTTTATGGCTAATTCCCTGACTCAGAACAAGGTCATATTGTTCCCCATTTATACTCCCGGAATGATCAAAGCTGAAAATGATCCCGCCTGACACTTAATATTTCTAAATGTCTCTCTAAGAGCCCATTTCTACGCTATTTAAACTGTTTTCCCCAGATGCTTTTCTCTGGACTTATTGCCCATTCAGAATTTTTAATTCATGAAGTAATATCCTCACTGTGTGTGTGTGTGTGTGTGTGTGTGTGTGTGTGTGTGTGTGTGTGTGTGTGTGTGTGTGTGTGTGTGTGTGTGTGTGTGTGTGTGTGTGTGTGTGATAGAGAGAGAGCACAGCACTCAGACAGTGACTGCAGTGTCATTTCTCCATTTCCTTGTGTCGGTGGGTGGTTGGACACGTGGAAACAGCTGTTTAGGGAGGAGGTTCCTGTGAGCGTCAAGGTCAGGACACATTCACATAGCTAGACAGGAAGGCAGGTGGGACAGGACGCCATTTATACTGTACGTGAATGCAAGTGTGTGTGTGTGTGCATTTAGCAGGATGCATGTGTGCACGTGCATGTGGCCCCTCACAGACAGCCCCACTGACAGCGTCACACTTACAACTCAGTGGGGATATTTGGCCATAAAGAGGGTGTAACACAAATAATGGTAGAAAGTTCTCCGGGGTCAGCAAATGGTCAAGTGAGTAAATGAGTTTGTTATAAGAGGACTAAACTTACCAGAGGGGGTTTGAGAGGACCGCAGTGACCTCCGGAGGCGTTTGCAGTAGGAACACAGAAGCTACTTAGTGTGAACAGAGAGGGTAAAGGTCAGGGAAAGGATTGCTGTCACTCAAAAGGTCACAACCCAGGCTGTTGTAGTGCTCATGAGGGAAGGACCTGCAAGTGTAATGCAAACCTGCTGTCTCAGTTTGATGCAACCCGGGAATTTGCAGTAAAATTTAATGAGAGGTTTATGACATTGAAATCCGGCATTGTTATTAAATCTGATTTCTTTATAGTGTTATAGTACAGTATTATTTTCAGATGTTATTGTCAGTTGTATAGAACTACAACTTTACCGTTCAATCTTTCTGCTGGCTCAAAAGGTTTGAGTTATCGTCAAACTGATGGTGACAACCTGCTGCTGCAACCCGAGCAGCATTTTTCTTTTATGGACTGACATGAGCTCTCAGGTCCCAGTGTAAAACCCAATCTCTTACCCGATGATGATTGAAAAAATGTTTTTTTTTTCTTTTATATACCAAAACTGACCGTAAAAAGTGAGGGGCAGTTTGAGCACCTTGCATAAACTCCCTGACACTTCCTCTACTACAACATCCTCTCATTGTGCTTACCCTGCTTTTGTTTTTAAAATGGGAAGTCAGTGCTTATCGTGTCTTCTCAACTTGTTATCTTTAACATCGCAGCTTAATTACCTCGTCATTTTGTGGTCAGGTCTCTTTTCTGGCGTCCAGAAATCAAAAGGAAATAAACGTGTTCCGTGTTCTCGGAATATGCTGGATAGGAATAGATGAAGTGCAACTTTAAAGTTGTGTTTGCAATTAAATGAAGAACATAACATGCTATTGTGCGCATCACACTGATCTGTTAAATGATTCACATGAAAACATCTTGTCAACAGTTCTGACATCTCACAGGGATTAAAACCATGCGTGTTAATAGTGGGGTTTCAAATGAACCAGCTGGCAGTGCAACACAGCAATCTGTTATATGGAGATCATAAGATAATGACGACTATGGGAAACATTTGGCTGCGAGAGTGAATTAGATGATTAAGATGTGACTCAAGATAAAGGACCTGCAAACATTTGGAGTCTCCCTGGGCTTCGGTTTGTTTTACCTCAAATAATCTTGTGCTTTTTCCAGAAAACGTAACATTTTATTGTCGTTTCTGAGGTTCAAGATGAATTTTGCGCATCCTCGGACAGTGGCCCCAGCCCCTCATATCACTATCTCTCACTATCTCAACTCTTAAGAGTTTTCAATGTGCTGCTGAGATCAGTAAACTGCAGCAGATGACTTTACTTATTCTGACCTGATTGTTTGGGTCTGGGGATCTGTTGCGCCTGCTGCAAGGGAAATTGCTCTCTGGCCTGCTGGTTCTGAAACAGAAAAAAAACAAACCCAAACAAACCGTAATGTTTCTCGTTCGATCGCCCTGTTCGAACCAGCTCGACGAGACGAGTCCGCCAGCGGGAGTTAGAAGGAAAATAGAATCTGACTTGCTGAATAGCTGGTCGAGTGATGAGCTTATCAGCTGAGTACAGATCTCTGGGTGTGTTGTTTTCACTGTTTGCGTGAAAGTCTGTTTGCAGAAGATATGGAGTAGGTCCGTGGCCAGTGACATTACATGTGCAAAGTGTGTTTGTGCTGCTGTGCACCTTTGGAGAGCTTTAAATGAAAGAGGATGCGGAGAAGAGAAGTTAATGCTCGTGCTGGTGAACATGTCTCACACCCTCGACTGGTGCTGCAGTAGTTTGTGTACTCACAGGCTCTGCGTTGTAAGAGCTTCTGTTTGGGATATTGTGGCTCTGTTGCAGTCTGGAAACAATTACCCTGCAATAATCTTCACATTCTTTCATTCTTTCATCCCACCACCGGCTCAGCTGATTGGGATATTCACTGGTACGCAGGGCTAACCTCAAACACGCCAACACACACTTTCACCATGACTGTTGCTTATGCACGGTACAGTAGGTGCTCTTGCTCCCTCTGTGGTTATTTACCAAGTCTCTTTGGTCTCTCAGGATCACACATACATACACACACACCTGACATGTGATTCCCTACTGATGATCAGTGATTCCCAGAGTCTTTCAGCAGAGACCGCCCAGGGCCGTCAATACAGGAGAGGTACATGACCATTCCGGTGCCACTCAGGTGCATCTTGAATTCGTGTAAGTGCAAGTTAATGCAACTGTGCAACTGAATTTGCAACCCCCCCTGCTGTGTGTCATCATTTCTGCATGTGGTGTGTGTTTTTGGAGAAAGTGATGAGAATAAACTGCAAACCTCTTCTTCATCTTATGCTTCTCTTACCTTCATCGGCCCCAGCTCCTCTGGCCGGTTGCAGCAGACAGAAGAATTGCCTCGTCTGTCCTCTAATCTCTCTGGAGAGCTTTTTCCCAGGGTGGAAACACTGCCATCCTTTTTCTCTCCCTCGTCCCCCCCTTCCCCTCTTTATCAGTGTCAAATGATTACCCGAGGGGAAACCGGGCTTGGCAACCGTCTGCGTCAGGTGAGCCAGGGGGGAGTCCGGCCAAAAACATCCCCTCTACCTGCCCCATCACTCCCACTTTCCATCCATCCATCCATCCATCCATCCATCCGTCCATCCATGTGCTCTCCTCCCTCCCCGCCTCCTCCTCTCATGCCCTCCATCACCCTATCCACGCTCTCCACCCATGTGCCAGGCGAGTGTAATGGCCCAGGTCCATCTCACAGGAATTTCCCCGTTGAAATTTATATCAATTTCAGAGGCCTCGACTTTTATCCTCGGCGTGTGAAATTCTCAAACTTCCCTCTCCCTCCAGCATTCTCTTTCCATTCCCTCCTCCCCTCTGTCTGCTGCCCGCCTTAACGCCTCTCCTGGTTGTCATCTCTGCACCCCCCCCCCCCAACTTTATTTCCCTCATATTAGATGTGCTCCTCATCTATATCTCTCATATATTTCTTTTCCTTTTGCCTTTTCCTTTGCTCTTTCGTTTTTTCCCCTCTTTACCCCGTTTGCAGTCTCCTTTACGGCCCTGTGTAGGCACAGCCTGGTGGATGCCAGGCATTCCTTTGTAAGGTTAGAACAGACAAAGGTGAACCACATCACCTGAGAGAAAACAGCCCTTTTAGAGTCGTCGCTCAAGGGATAGAGAGGCTGATAGCAAAAGAAAGGAGGAAGGATAAAAGCGGGGGAGAAAGGAGAAATGGAAGAGTGGACCACCTGTCCCTCGCTGTCCTCGTGTAAACCTTCAACTCTCACCTCTGCAATGTGATATCGCTGCCCAAAAAGTAGCGGTTGTGCCAGCGCTCTAGGTTGAGGTGCAAACTTTCAATGCAGTATTGAACTCAGTTTTTCCGGGTGTTTGTGCAGTAGTGACTAATGAGAACAAACATCATCCAAGCCACATTTAACTCGCGCCATTAACACCATTACTGCTATACAATACTGTAGTCAGGGAGCGATTGCTGATTGAATAAACAAGGTCACGTCGCAAACCCAAAAAGTTAGTTCCAGTCGAGTTTGCAAACACAAACAGCTCCACCCTTCAGCACACTCCGACCATTCACAAAGCCCAGTCAGGGAACATACGCGCTCAATACATCCCCAAACAAACCCACCCTGCCGCCACCTAGACTAGAATAGACCCTTTACGTTAACACATAGTGGGCCTATGTTTAGTGACGCTAGGTGTGGTGTAGGGTGGAGTGTGCATGTGACGCCAACGCACCTTTCACAGCTTATTTTTGGGGCTTTTGACGAACATCAAGGGCAAAGTCCCGCATGATGCAATGCAACGGTTTTCCAGTCAGTAAATGGCCGCTGTTTGTTTTTCGTCTTACTAATGGAACGGAGCGAAGGGGAAAAGTGGAGTGAAAAAGAGAAAACTTATGACAACCAGGTGTTTTTTTCCCCCCTTTTCTCGGGAATGTTTCACCTTGTAAAAGCAAAGGGCGGGAGGGGACGTGTACCATGCTCAAGTGAATGGTTTGGGGCTTTTTCTAAGGGGTGTGTGCCGACCAAAGCGGGTATGAGAGAGAATGAATGTGTGTTGTTTGAGAGTATTAGAGGTTGAGCTGTGGGTTTTTTTTTTCTTTTTGGAGCCAGGAGGTAGAATTCTTCAGTTGAACCGTAGCATAGCTATGACCGAAGGAGGCGGAGGCTTTCTTGTGCTTTGTGTGTGTGTTTGTGTGTGTGAGACTCCACCAACCAATTTTTTTGCCTCATTGAGTGACAGAAATCTGTTGCGTTCTGTGGTTAAGGGTGTGATCAACATCGCACACATACACATCCACACGCATACTCATGCGGAAACACACACCTGGTGGATGAATGAATGGCAGGCTTGAGTACCACACAGGGCTCCTATTGATGACATCATTGCTCTGCATCTGGCCACTCCACCCTTTCCATGTTCAGAGCACCATTCAGTTAACTTTGACTGCACCACGGTGCTTTTACAGACATTACGGCGATTGCTTACTTTTTCGTTATTATTTCATTAAGCCGGCTCCGTTTGTGAACAAAATACTATTCTGTTGTTCAGCTGACCAGTTCATGACCCGCACCGGTACAGTTATGACGTCTGCGAATAGAAAGAAATGGAATCGATTCCGTGCTTTATTCCTTTAATGTGTGTTTAATCACTCTGCTATCTTGATGTGGATGGGAGCTGCCAAAAAAGAGAGCAAAAGAAACACATAAAACTCCATCTGCATTGTAAATTTTGCCCTAATGACACTCATTATCCAAATATGTCCTTACTGAAACGTAGCCTATAGTTCTCATGAAAGGAAAAGCTGACTTTGTTTATAATGGTTGGTAGATTGCACAGTCTGGGGGAGGTTCGTAGGTCTTTATGAGCAGAGCATGAATGAAAGGAGAGCCGCGTTTGGTAACTGGCTGGAATTTGTGCAGTGATTGCAGTAATGGATTGGTGGATGTTACTGGAATGACAGACCTTTAAATAACTCAGTCCCAACTGACACAAAGTGACGATGAACAAGGCCTCAAAAACTTTATTCTTCTCTACCTCTCTCCTCCTGCTGCACCGATTCAAGATCTGCTTGGAATAACAGACTCTATCTGATCTTCACCTCAGCCAATGGCTCAGTCCCGGTACAGTGCAGCCTGCTCTTCAAGGTCCACTACCATAGCACAGGGCCAGCTAACACTCAGCCTACTAAACCCTGAATACTCAGCCTGTGCTGGTCCTACCACCAAACCCTGCTCTGTTACCTGGTCAACAATAAGAAACAACCGTAGTTTGGCCAGATGATCGTTGGCTGATGTCCAAAATGTGAATTCTATTTTCACCTGTTTGTTTATGTGTACTTTTAATGTAAAGTCTGCGCGATGCCAATGTATTGCATCATAAAGAAATGAATAGCGCGGCTGTAGCGGTGAAATGTGAAGAGATGTCATTTACCGCGATGCCGTGGCGATAAACAGCAACAGAGTGCTATCAAGTTGTAATTATAGGCAGCAGGGTCGTGTGGAAACGACACAGCACTCCGTTGTGTTCCACAGTTATCCACAGTGTGGTGTGGTACACATGGATTATTAATTGGCCATTTCAACGAGAGGGTGAATAAAGAGAGAAACTCAAATGAGGAACTGAGGATTAAGTATGATTTGGACTTTGGTGATTTCTCACTTGAGTGAGGGGCAGGGTGATGTATTGGAAGGTGAGTTTGAGGAGGCAGAACTTGAACGAGAGCAGCCTCCCTCCCTCCCAGAACCCCCCCCCCCTTCCCCGTCTCTCCTCATCCCACCCCACCCCTCTCCGTGCATCGGCTACCCCACCCCTTCCTGATCACTCCCCTCGGTGCAGCCAGCCACAGACACTTGCTTTTTGTGTGAAACCCACTGAACAATCCTGTCTGTCTTTCCCAAAATAAGCCAGTGGGAGAGGGATCGGCGAGTAAGCCAGGGAGATTGGAGCAGCAAGGTGCACGGCCCCTGGTTATAAGTCCTGCGAGTGGGAGCTCAGCCTGCTCGGACCCACAGATCCGCTGCCTTGCTGCCTGCCTGCCTGACTGACCTGACTGACAGACTGACTGACTCGCTCCACTGCTGCTCCCTCACTCTCTCTCCCTCTCCGTCCTGCTCCCTCGCTCCTTCCCTCCTACTTTCCACCCTGGAGAGCGAGAGCGCACAGATTGGGAAGGTGCTCCTCAGACCTGCGTCTGGACGGCTTGACGGCAGCACACCGAGGATTTTTCTCCCCCCCTCTTCTCTCCTCCTCTTCCTCACTTCCAACACCTCTGCCACAAAGCACATGGATGCACTTTTTGGCTTTTTGCTGGAGGCAGAAAAATAAAGGTCTCGCAGACGATTTGCTGTACTCGCAGTTGAAAATATCCAAGTTTTAACTTTTGTTTTTTTGGTTGTTGTTTTTTTTTGTGAGCAGCACTGGACCGAATCAGGGTACCAGCTCTTTGCCTGGGAGGACACCACTCCTCTTTTTTGGCTGCATGTTCACTGAATATCTGATGGCATTGCATCCTATGGGCGACACGCGTGGCTGAAGCAAGGAGGGAGGTAGAAGAGAGACCCACCTGAAGCTCACACCCACCGCTTCCTTTACCCAGTGCATCCCTCTGCCCCTCAGCACTCCAACGAGAGGAAGGTAAGCCCCACCTGCCCTCATGTCTCCTCTGGCTGTGTCAGCACCCTTGTTTCCTGTCACCTCTTGTCATTCCATTTACATCAAATGGGACGACTTGTTTGTTTACCTGCCTTCAGCCAATGCTGAACCAACACTGATTCCGTTAGTGGATAAGATAGGGATGTTTTGCTTCCCTGAAAAAGTGATGCCACTCACTGTGGGCCTTGCCTCATGTAAATGTGAAATTTCAGGTGTTTTGTGCTGATACATCCATACCCACGGATCCATACCCACGTACATCTGCGCTGATGATGGTGAAGTGGGCGTGCTGTGTATTTGGAGTGTGTATCAGCGGCGTGGAGGCAGTGTTGTCGTAGGGTATATAGAACAGGTTTAGTTCTATGACAGATACGTGGATTGTTCTCCATGCATATAGATCTTGGGTTTGTGTTTGTGAATGTAGCTGCTACACGAGGGAACATCGTCACAAATTCACCGTCACATGTTCTGTTGGCATCGACTGTCGCTCGCTTTATCGTTTCTGAACGGTTTGGTGGACAAATATTAAATTGTGAGGGAAATGAAAATAGTCAGATGGTTCTCTTCTCTTCTCTTCTCTTCTCTTCTCTTCTCTTCTCTTCTCTTCTCTCACTCTGTCCATCCACTGTGACGCCTCTGGCAGGCGACGCTGCATTCCATTGTAACGACATCTCTCCATCGCAAACAGAGAGAGAGGGGAGAGATTGTCGCGAGTCCTCAGGTACCCTGCTCAACAGAATAACGGCGTGAGACAGATGGAAGAGATGAGCAGAAAAATGGAAAAGGAAAGGGAGCAACAGGAACACATTAGTGAGGCTAAGAAAACATGCCCAGAAATCAAAAGAAGATTCCAAAAAGCATGCGTTGCTGCATCGATTTGTTTTTTTTTTTTTGATCACGTGTGTAAGTTTAAGTCAAGCAACAGTAGTCTTTGGAAAGAGGGAGACACAGAGAGAGAGAGAGTGTGAGAGAGAGAGAGAGAGAGTGAAAGAGCTTGAAAGTATGAGAGAATGGGGGGGTGGGGGGGTGGGAGAGTCTGGAAAAGACAGAGGGTTGGAGTTCTGAAATCCAAAAACATTTGGCAGCATCCCTCTATTTCACTGGCTTAGAAAAGTCAACTGGATATGTACCTGTGTGTGTGTGTGCGTGTGCGTGTAGCCACACATGCATGCTCCTCGGCGACTGTATCTGTGCGAGTATCAAAGTGAGTTGCACAATCTTCAGGGTGAGTGGGTGAATGGATCGGCAGTAAAGCGTGAACTCTGGCTTCTGGCAGCGAGGCGCAACAGAAGTTCTGCGGTCGACTGAGCTGCTGCTGCTGCACAGCGGCTTCTGCTTTACTGTTCAAAGTAGTATATGCACATAAATGTCAGGGCCTTTCATATAGATTTACTGGTTTCCAGGCAGCTTCCCACCCTCTCTTCATTACTATTAAAGTACCTGTCGCTGGGAGGATTTATGCTCCTCTCTGCTTCTGCCAGCATCACTCACGCTTTTTCAGGGCATGTATTCCTGTGACTGAAACAACAGCGATGGCAACGTTGTGCTGTTGCACGGCAACCTCATGCAACTGACTGGGATTCTGATTCTGAGTTGCTTTGCCACTGGTCACCAGCAGCTCAGTTGTGTATTTGTGTGTGTGGTACATTATTTAAGCACAATTAACAGCGGCCGACCAGCTGACAGGCATGACTGAGCATACGTAAGCAACGGTCACGCCGGGTGCACAGTGGCACACACACATGCAAATCCTGGGCCCTGTGCAGTGTAAACATGGACTTCACGCACACACTGAGCATATCGCCAACACACTCACAGACTGCCTCATGACTGACCGAGCGTCATATGCACCACTGCAGTTACTTTATAAGCCAGACCGTGTTTCAGTTAAAAGACTGCAGGGTGAACATCAGCTCCTGTGTTGTTGAAAATACCTTAGGATAAGCCATCGTTCTTTGTGCAGCTAAAGAGAGACTGAATAGAAAAGAATGGGCACTTGTTTGGCTCTGACATCAGGCTTTGTTCATGTCTGTCCCTCACTCTCCTTCATCAGAGGAACAGAGGCAGGAGCGATGCCGACTCACGGCACATTTATAGCACCAGTGAGCAAAACTGGTTAAAATTATGTAAGGGGATTTTAATGAGACTTTCAGGGGCTGTTACTGCATTAATGCCCTTTCTGTATCGCCCTATGGCTTGTAAAGTATTCTACACGTTGTGGCCACAAGGGGGCAGAATACCAGGCAGTTCACTATCAAACCCAGATAAAAACACAGGACAATGCACCTATAATGATCTGTTATTGTGTTTGTTTATTATTACTAATAATATACGACAATAGTGATTATTATATATACACATATTACTTTATGAGAGTTTTGTTACATCTGACAAATGTAAATTAACACCAAATTCTCTCATTACACTGATAATATTCAGCATATCAGTTATATATCTGTGACGCTCTCTGTGTTGTGACTCTCTCTGTACTCTCTATACTTAAAACCTGACCTGCCCAATTAAAAAACATTTTGTATTATTGTATAGACAAAATACAACCATGAAATAATAAAGTGTTTCCTAGTGTAGACACCCTCTGGGATGCTTGCCAAAGATTTATCTTAAAATAAATATTAGGAATATTTATTGTGTGTGTTTGTGTTAGGGAATTTATAAGGGAATTTATATTGCCTTATATGGCTCATAAAGGAAGGGGTGTGGCAGCACCGTATCGCCCTCTATTGGCCAAGCAGCACTGCTCCTTAATTGTCTCGGAGCTCATGTCTGTATGTGTGTCTGCATGTGTGGGTCACGCTTCTCTCTGCTGGCAGGAAATGAAAAAGAATGCCACTCATTCTCAAGGAAAAGTAAACGCCTTCTTATTCCATTACTTCTCTGGAAGCCAAACACCTTCAGAGAGCACACACACACACACACTTTTACTTTCGTTTCATGTCTACTTCATCATTTAGAGGAAAGACAATGTAACAATATGCAGGTACTGACACAAACAGATACACAAAACGAACCTGCACACAGTATTCAGTTTGCATTATAAGGCTCACTAACGAGTGCTGCAGCTATACTGAATGAGGGATTGCGGTGGAGGGAGGTGGAGACAGAACACAGGCCCTGGTCTCGATCATTGCCAGGACCATAACATCTTAGATTAATTGGCCGGATTTGTTATTATCCAAAAAGGAACATATTTTTTGCACTGGTTCTTCCTTTTCCTCTTTGCTTTGTGTGTTTATGGAGTCATCAGCAGCCATCTTGGCGTGGACCTGCCGCTAATAAACATGGAAGTCACTCAGTTATATAGCAGACGGTGAATCACGAAGCCCTCAGTTGTGGATGGAGGATGTTATTAATCAGTGTAGTGAAGAGCCTTGTTGTGGGCCTCAGCTATGTATGAGAAAACGGAAACAGGGAAAATTACAGAATGAAGTGGAAGAAAACAAAAACAGTTGAATCTGTTTCACTTGTATAATTGTATTTTTTGCGCTCTGTTATTGTCTGGTTCATTCGCCTGTCTCTCTTTATCTGTCTCCCTCTTTAATTTTCTCATAACTGCATCTGGACCGATGGGAGTTTTTCCACTGGGTTGGCAGCTACTGGGGAAGGCAGACGGGTGTGCGCGTGTGTGGGTGGGGTGGGTGGGGGGGCTCTGCCAAGCCTCCCATTGACTCTGTCAGCAGTTTCTCAGTCTTAAAAGAGCCTTTAGGCTTGGAGATGCTTGACGCTGATCACAGGGTACGTTTCGAAAGGCACGCTTATGAGACAGCACATTTAGCATTCCCTTTCCTTCTTGAGTTCATTCCAGTTGCTGCTGCTTCTTCCGTTCTTTCAATCCTTTCCATCGTTTTCTCTTTTTTTTTTTTTTTTACTAGTGTGGACTACAAATCCTCCTCAATCAAACCCACACTCTCTTCTGGGCTCTGGCTTAAACCCCTGTGGTAAAGCAACCTTGTTCTCCGACGCCAGACATTGCTTTTAGTCAGTGAGGCCTGAACGAGGAGCAGTACCATGTATTAAGCAATGCTTCCTGGAGTCAGATGTATATTTTTCCATTGGTGTGTTAGAGTTTTGTGGGACGGCAGCTTGTGTTTGCAAAGAGAGTCCTGCATGGGGACAAACAGAAGCGAGAGCCTGAGCGCTCCTCCGCCATAACAGTGCTGTTAATAGTTAATGGGATGTGACTGGTGCTCATCCAGTTAGTTTTTTTTCCTGGTTCCACTCTGGATGCAGGGAAGTTAATGTTTCCCTGTGTCTCCAGGGGATGTGCATGCTGACCACTCTTAGTTATGGGAAAGAAGAAGTGGAATCCATAACACTGAACGAATCCAAATGTAGATTTTCTATTGTTTGCTTGGCTGTGTAGCACAAATATTTTCATCTGGTTCGTACAAATTATCATGTGCGTATCCATTGCATGCGAGCAGGTTTATTTGCATTTGGCTTTTGACTCAGCTACCTCTTATTCATTGCCCCTTAGTTCACCGTCTGGCGAGAATTTAGTTTGGGGCTTCCAAAAGCAGGAGGTTGGGCCAACTCTTAACATGGGTCAGCTCCTCTGTATAAAACTTGCATTATCCCTCGTTTCATCTGGTTACAGACGTACTTCAGAAGCCAACTCTTTATTTTTATTGTTTCACTTCAGATACAGGACGGATATATCCCTCTCTCTGATGGGTCAATATTGGGAAAGGGGGTGGAAACATCTCTTCTGAGGCCATTTGAAAAACTCCAGACGTTGTTATTGTTCTGTCTGAGCTTGATTTAGTGTGCGTAGGTGTTTGTAAAGAAAGGAAAAAGAGACGTGGGTTTATTTGTTGCACAGGTCCCCTGAGAGCTGTATCAGAAAAATGTTTATGTCACACAGCCAGATTTTCTGAAGTTGGAGATGGATACGTGAGAAGCGCACAATAGCATTGTTTTAGCGGACATTAACCTCATATATTGACCAAGCATCAACATATTGTGTTCCACTAATGACCTCAATCTTAAGTTTGCACCTGATAGAAGAAGAGTTTGATATTTTGATTAATGTGTTTACTTGCTTTTTGTATAGAAACAAAAAGATCCATATTAGGCCACCAGCATCTTTATATCTCATTAATACATTTGAAATTAGACCCAGATAACACATTTCTACTCGTTAAACAAGGGAATTATCCCATTTAGTAGACCACCCTAATGAGCATGTACATTTATTTGTTTTATTCCTATTTTACATTTGAAAGGCAAATCATGCCTCTATCTGTCTATATACAGTAGTGTTTATGTATACTTATGTCTATGTGATATGTGAACTTACAGTATCACATTATTGTTCAGTGGAGGGTGCTGGTTAACTCTGACTTTATGTTAGAATGCACTAGCTTAGAGACATAATCTTTTCTGAACAGACTTAGAGCTCATTGAGAAACATGTGTTTCATAAAGCAGTGCTCGGAGGCATTAAGCAGCATTCAACACAACCAGTCCTTCAAGGATTTGGTCCTAAGTAGCGAAGTCCTAAGTAGCGAAAGGACAAAATGAAAAAAGCGACTTTGTGCTCATTCCAACTTGTTTTACAGTGCGAAGTTGCTTTACTAAGGACCATGTGTGTGTGCGCGTGCGCGTGCGTGTGTGTGTGCATGGTCTAAACTGCAGCTCTCTTGTTTCTGTTTATCCTTACAATATATGTAATGCTTCCTGATGTTAGACAGGAGAAGCAATGGAGTTTGGCACCGTTCCTACGCGCTTTAAGGAGCCATTGAAAAAGAATTATTTTGTGTCATGCTCACAGGACAGGAAGGTTTTATTGCTCTGTCTCCAGTGACCAGTTAGGAGGGTTAGAAGTTGACTAGAGTTTCATAGAGAATATCTGAGATGCTGTCGAGCAAAGACCGAGATAAACAAACACAGGACTAATTAGATGACAACGTCACTGTTTGCCTCTCCATCACGCATTTGTTTTGTTTTGTCTGTCAGTGTCAATTTAATTAGGAAACATAAGTCAACACGCAGCGGGTAGGGAAAGCTTTTCATTACCCAATGTGACGTGAAAGCTGGCGGTGCCTCATTCGCCATATATACTGATGACGTATGTCTCTGTAAATCAAAAACGGCTCATTCATCTCATTTTTCCACTTTCTACCCTCTGCCGTGTAAGAGGACATGATTAGAGGATTTAGGAAGCTGCTGTTGGCTGTAAGAACACAGGCACTGATGCATCAGGCACCACAGCCATGAACTGTCTCGGTGAAAGAAAGGAAGGTCAAATATTTATGTGAGCTGAGTTCAAACCTGGATGTTCAATAGATGATAGATATTGCAGAATAAAAACATCCTGTTCTGAGCGTAACCGTGCAAATCTGCAGTTGTTTGGACAGTGAACTACAATGAAGTACGGCCACTTCTGGGAGGATGTTCTTTGGCGAACCAACAAAATTCTTAATTAGAGAGGGCTTTGACTCAATTACCACTCACTTTCATGTGGTTTGCAGATGGCTACACATTCTCTCGACCCAACTTTTTTTTTCTGCTCTTTCCTGTGTGGGCTGCCAGCAAAATGTTGCATTGCCTCAGTGTTAATTTGAACCAGAGAAGTGGTCATTTCCGAACTGTGGGCCCCGGTCTCCTCCACAAGCCGAGCTGACGACCAACCCAACGGAGCCTGGGCTGGAAATTTCCCAAAGCCAGGCAAAAACCACACTAACCCCTCTTCCTGACGTGTGGTGAAAGTGTGATAGGGATATAGGAAATATTGGGGGGAGTTCGGAAGATAGGATCATACTGGATGTATTTGGGAAAAGAAGGAAAGATTGAAGTAGCACATGGTGAAGATGAAGATAGGGGAAATGTAGAAGGGGTAGTGATTGTCGAAAAGAAGCAACAAGAGGTGAAACTACGAGGAAAGATTTAAACGGTAGAAGAAGCAGAGAAGAGAAAATAAGCTCGGTCTGAGAAGCACTCGCTTTGTAGCAACCATGTGGCGTCTTTGATCTGGCCAAGGATTTGAACCGGTGTCAACAGAAACATGCAGGGGCTCGTCTGTTTGCTCCCAGACACAGATCATTCCTCCGCGAATTAGTCTGCTTTAGTTCACCACAATCGCTTTCCTACGCCAATGTTTGTTTACCCTGTCGAAAACACCCGACACCCATTTCTCAGCCAAGCGCTGTAATATCCCTGCAATCAGCTAATCGTTCGCTCCCATTAAACTCCAGAGGGATTCAAATATCTGGGTAGTTTTAAAGATTTTATAGATACATGTGCGTGTCAACAGTACTGCCTTTATGTTGTGTGATTTACTCAGCATCAGAGTCCTTTCTTGTTTAGCCCTGGAATATGGGATCCATTTGTTCCACTCCAGTCCCCGTCTTCCATCATCAGGATGAGGCATGTTCTGTATCCCTCGTAGTCTGGAAGGAAGAGGGAGGTATAACAAGGAGGTGGAGGAGGAAGACGAAGATGCAGACATGTCTGCCAGAGAGGATGTGTCCTGAATGCTGTGTCTCTGCCATATGACAGCCCACTGATTCAAACCTCATGTGTGGTGCGGGGGAAACAGTAAAGAGACAGCAGGGTTAGGCTTGTTCACAGTTAGCCTGCAAACAATGTCCATCCGGGTAACGTCTTCTGTTTTCTATTTTGAAAGCGTCACCGATGTTTTAACACAAACAAGGGGTCAAATGACTCCGGTTAATGTAAAAAACTCGAAAATAACAAATTACAGATGATCTTATGAAAATATTGTTCAATGTCACGTTTGAGACGTGTGTTTCGGATGCTCTTAATTTGCAGCATAAAAACAGACATCTGTGTTGTGTGAAAACAGTTAAAATGTCAGACATAAGGAGAACCACATATCCGAGTCCCTCTCTGAGAGTCGATCGGCCAGGACGTCTCGTGTTCAGGGATGCCGAGGAAGGCCAGCTGAGGCAAGCCAGGCGTAGCGATGTAGGGAAACTCATGAAGGGCCAACCGCTCTCATGTGGAGACAATGACAAATGCAGAGCCCTTCAACACTTACAGGGAATGTGCACAGACCCGCTCTAAGTCAGCACAGTACACAGTAAAAGTGCCCTAATGAATTGAGGGCCTTTCCCCAATGGGCCGTGTACGGCATGTGTGCGATCTGAAAACCAGGTTCTCGATCATTTCTCTCTGTCTTGTCTCCCATGTGTTCCCATGCATAATTCTGTTGATAACATGCCTGCTGTTGTCTCTGGGGTTGTGCTTGTCGAAACGAATCTGTACAGTGAGCAGGAAGTGATACAGATGTGGTACAGCACAGGTATTACTGTGGTCCCGTCACTCCCGATAATCAGAGTGGGACCATGTGTGTTCCATTGTAGACCTACAGTTAACTCTCATTTAACGCCACCATAACACGTTTCCATAAACGTAAACACAAAACAGGTGCAATTGTTGTTGTTTGTTTTAACCCTATTATATATGATAGTAATATGGTAAGTGGTGCAAGATTGTTACCAATAGTGGTCCACTTGATGACCCTCACAACTTGGTGGTGCTAGTTTTTAACCCTACTTTCTGTCGTACACACATCTAAAGGCACATTAATTGGATACAACTGTTTCCAATTTAGGGGAAGGGGAAGCAAAAGAGAGCAAACAGAAACAATGTTTCTTGATGGCAGATACATATCAAACAAATAGAAGAACGACACTGGGCTATTCCCTCCTGGAGTCCGCTGCGATTAATTTGCTAGTCTTCTCCACGTGACACTGTTCTTGCCTTCGTCCTCGCACATTACACTGTACTCGATTATTCAGAGAGGACAGGAAAAAGAAAAGCATTAGTTATAACATTGCCAGGGCTCAAAATTGTCCAAATAGTTCCCAGGCCTGCCAGACACAACAGCAACATTCACGGTCTCAGCCTGTCTGTGGATTCAATTGCATCTGGCACATTCTGTTTCTGTCATCTGTTGTGTCCTTTAGAAGTTTTGGCATTTTGCTAAAATGCTGCCTACATGTCTTGTCTGTCTATTGATATGGCATGACAGTGCTGTTGTTCTTGTGTATACTCTGCAAAAGACATACAAGCATAGGTCATGCTCCCATGCCAATACTCATTCCTCTATGTGTGTAAGTCGTGTTCATGACAGAGCATGTCACGCCTCATCTGTAACCTCACATGCACTTTATTCATGTGTTCTTTCTGCATCTTCTCTATTGGTCCTTCGGCCACTCGGCAGTGGGCGTGCGGAATGCATCTGTAATCATTTTCAGTGCATTTTTCTGCAGCGAGGAACCTCGCGCAGTAACACAAAGCGTTACAAGTGGGAGCTTGTGCAGTGATGCAAACAGCGCAGACTGGCAGACAAAGTAATGGATGGTGACGTTTGTTAGCTGAGAAAATCGTCTGATTTGCAGATATGGAAATGAAGACTGGACCGGACTGGGACCCTGAGACTGGGAATGTGTGTCCGAACATAAAACATCTTTGTTCTTATAACGCTTGGGGAAACAAGGATTTTAATCCAGATGGTTGGGTTCTGTCTCCAGTATCAGTCTAGACTCCCTTTATTTACACATGTGTGCTTGTGCGATAAGCAAATTGTAGCTATTACCTTATGAGTGCGTTGTGTTTTTCCCCACAGTGGGAAGGAGGTGGGGAGGAGGGGTGGGTTGCAGCCAAGCAAAAACGAGTGTGGCCATTATGGGAGATGTGGTGAACATCAAGAAGTGGGGGTGGGCTTGGAGGTCTGGGGGACGTTTTTTTTCGTGGGTGGATGGGTAGGTGGGTGGGTGAAAGAAATTTGGCATCCTTAATGGAAACAGGGTCTGGAGCCAGAACACGATCATATACTGTATATACACATGCAGAATCTGCAGGAGGACAGACACAACACCATCATTCAAATGGCATTTTAAGGACCATTTAAGTTCTTCCAATAAAAAAAACCACAGCTTATATGACATGTTATAATACGTCCAGGGGAGATAGAGTGAGAGAAAGTTCTGGCACGGGCAGACGAGGGGTACGAGCTAGTACATGCAGGAAAAGTACGCCAGACAATGTTTGTTTCCAAGTCTGCACTTTAAAACTTGTTCATGTCATTCTCCCTTCCTGCTTTTCTTTGGAGACGGAAGCGAGTTCACCAGTCTGCGAAAATGATTTGGTAATAGCAGGCTGCTTGTTACCAGGAAACATTTCACCGGATGTTTGACCATGTGGTGCACTTTGCTACCTTTTGATAGGTGCACCCCTCCTGTACATATACCTGACAACAACCTCCTCTGAAAAATGTGACCGAATGAAGCAGGAAAGAGTTTATCCGTCTGCCTCACGACCTTAATTCTCCATCCAAGGCCAACAACCACATATGTAGCATCGCATTCCGACGACTGTTATTTCGGCATTATGTCTATTTGCACTGTTCTCAACCAAGCGGCTGGTCTAAACGCAGCTCTCTCACACCACGCAGTCCTGGCCAGTGTTAGCATAGCCGCCGAGTGCAAATATGGAGCAGGGTGAAGGAAATATCGGATAATCTACGTTCCTTTTTCTTCACGGACTTCCAACTATTCTCTTATCAACCTCTGCAGCTGCTCTCTGCGTCCAAATAACAAAAAACCCCAACAATTTTCTGCATGACTCCGACAGTGCCTCATCGTGCAAATAGTTTCTGTTACTTGTTAGGACCTTGGTTACAAGTCTGGTGTCTCAATGAAGTCTCAACAAACTCAACAAATACCCTTGAAAAAGCCTTGAAAAACTAAATTAAAATAACAAATTCGAAATAATCTATGAACTTGAATATCATTCGTTATCACTGGGATCATTTTTTGGCAGCGAATCGGAACATCTAATGATATTCCAGGGGAATGATTTTTTTTTAATGCAGTTAGCGGTTTTTTCCCCCTATTGACATTTACTGTTATTATGTTTAGTGACAACGAAAATCTCATAGATGATTGTTTTAAAGCACTGTCACATAAAACTAAATCTACCCTGTTAATATAACAATAATTATGAAGTTGGCTTTAAAAATACTCAATAGTATTGGTTTAACCAACCGCTTTAACTTTTTTTATTTTACTTTGACCAACATCTACGGCTCATATGTAAGAACACACTCAGACATGGGAATGCATTTTTTTTTACAAACCTTTCAAAAACCATTACCACTGATGCATAGAACACATTAACACACATAAAGTAATGTTTGAACATGAATCGATGTGTCCTGTCCCCAACTAGTTATCCTTCACATTGAAAAGGCGCACACACACATGCAAACAGTTGCGGGGTTTTCACTCCTACCACTCCAGAAACTAAGTAAACACTCTCTCTTCCAAACCATACAGGGTCGTGCTAAAGAGAGATGTCAGATGGGACCTGGGGTTATGCTTTCTCAGCAGTGGATGAATGATTTGAAAGGAAGGAGAGGTTTTGTGGGCAATTTACATGCGCAGGACTTTGAGTCATTTTGGGGTCGTCTGCAGGCTGCAGGCAGCCCTCCCTCTAAATCTGGACATCTCTCTCTGATGGCCTTTATTAGCATGTGACCTTAGTTTACGTTGTTATGATGGCACACTTCTCTATGGAAAATGCGGCAACCTAGCAAGGAGGTTAAAAAAAGTGGGGCCTCAAATACCCAGAAGAGGAAGACAAAGGACAGAGTTATTTACTGTACCGTCTGTTTTCTTTGCGTATCAAAGGTCAGGTGTGGTTAATTATTGCTTTACCCACTTCCCTCTACTGGACAACAATGGCAGACGTCCTCCATCTGCGTGCAGTTTGTATCCTGTGCTGGTTTGAGTGACAGTGATAGAGAGACCCCTAAGGGGCTTAAATCAACAAAAGTCCACAATCAGGATGTCTTGTCCCAGCTACCTGGGACAAGACAGACTGGCTGTCTCTTTAACTATTAAATTGCTATAATTTTAAAACCTAATGACTGATTGCATTTTGGGGAATGGGAGAAGGCATTGAAAATACATTACAATTATAAATTGTATGTTGAGACGGGGGGGACAGAAATCTGTTGGGTCCACGGCAAGTGCAGTGGTGGAATGTCCCGGGATGTTTTCATGGAGTTTGTCTCTCCACACCTGTGGAACTAATAGCATGCCACTGAAGTCAGATGTCCTATGAAAATATTTGGTGGAATGGGAGAGGGGGGAGAAGGGGGCGTGGATCAGTTCGGAGGTTCATACCTAAAGACAGGCGTGTAGTCTGGCCCGGGCCTAGGATTTCCATTAAAAGGCAGGTTTGAGGAACAAGATAATTGTTCTAGCAGAGTCTCAAGCCTGAACTCCTTCTCCTCCTCCTCCGCCGCTGTTCCTCACAGACGCATTGAGATCCATGTGCTGCAGCCTCACTCAGCGTAAAACACACTGTTTATGGGGTCTGCTGTTTGTCGTTTTCATGTTGATTGAAATAATTGAATAATGAATTTGATCGGTCTTACACCGCTAACCATGTCGGTATTTCCAGCTCTAATGAACATTCGCACTTTTAAAATAAAATGCTGATTAAAGCTGTTTATGGATCGGGCAACGTGTGTGAGGGAGACCTGTTTTTATTAGCAATTAAGTTACTTTAAAAATGTAGTGCTTTTCAAACTAAAAACATGTTTTCTCCTCTTTTTGTTTTCACCCAGCAACAGTTATATGCCTATAAAGGTTTTATGAGGTCGGTGAGGATAAGAAGCCAGAATGTGGTGTGGAAATGGGCCTGGTAGCATTAGCAGATTGGTTGAGGCTTTCCACTGATGCAAACACTCCTCCGGTTGCTCTCGCTGTCTTTTCTTTGAAGTAAGTAATGGCACTAGTCATCTCAAATGATAATGTTCCCAAGTCCCAAGTCTACAGCTGGGGAATTGTGGTAATCCTTGCACTGGGTCTTTTACATTGCGAAATATGTGTGTTTTGACTTATTTTTCTCAATATCTGCCAATGAGGTGAGATATTTTTTATGTGTAATTCTACTTATTTAAAAAAAGCTTCTTGGATCATGTTATTGAAGTGATATTTAAAAGTCTGCCTTTAAAGCCATTCCGGGCCTTATGTGGTGGAGTCGGTCCTCCACTAACCAGAAGGTTGATGGTTTGATCCCTGGCTCCTCCTCTCCGCATACTGATATATCCTCAGGCAAGACACTTAACCCCCAAATTGCTTCAGATGGCAAAGTCAGCAGTTTGTAAATGTGTGTACAATAGTGAAAAAGCACTGGACAAAGAAGCGCTGTACAAATAATACGTGCGTAGTGTAGATGGCCAAGTCTATTGGGTATTTATTTTTCCAAGACGAGAAAAGTTCTATTTAAATATAAATGTGCAAATACGTTTGGATCTTCTGGCTGAACTGTACCAGCATTGTCTTCATAGAAACATAAAGACTAAAAGCAATGAGTTACAGTCTGGATAGTTCACATATTTAATTCCGTTTGCAGAAAGAAACCTGACAAAGCTGATCCTGAAGAGCTGACTTGACATTTGACCCTCTGACTCTTTCGGCTGCTTTCATAATCGGCGACATTTCCCAGGTCGTGGTGGGTCGCAGCACGCATGGAATCAGTGATGGTCTGGTGGGTTTTGAAAGCAGGCAGACACAGCCATCTTTTCCACCCTTCCCGAAATGTTCGAGCAGTCGGTGTGAATGGATAATGCAGGGCTGTGCAGAAGTGAATATGTGTTGAGTGGAAAGCAGATGTAGAGCTGTCAGGCTGCATTGGAGAAGGTCAGCTTGGATGAGACGAAGCAGAAGCCCTCCTTCATTTCGCTGCCATCTTCAGTCAGTAGAGTCGAGCTAGCAGTGGGCAGACAGTCCCTGAATCACTGTACCACGAAGCACCTCACCTCAGCCCCTCTTTAATCTTTCTCCCTCTTTGATATCAAAGACAGAATTACTAATGTGGCAGGAAAGGACAGATGAGAAAGAGAGGGGTAGAAATTGTGGGGAGTAATGGGGGAATAATTGGGGAATAATTGGGGAATATGGCTTTCAAAGCTGTTTTATTATTATTATTATTATTATTTTATGGAGCTGAGAGCTGAATCCAGGCCTGGAGATCAAATGGCGTGGTGCTTTTTTATGCTCACGGACCACAGCGGGTGAAGGAGCTGAGGTTTCCCACAGTGGCCTGCTCCGTGTCATCCGAGGAACTCGACCAGCTCTCCTTTCCCCGTATACCTCTCTTTCCTTCTCTCTCTTCCCTGGCTGAGTCACTTGTTGGAAGTAGGTCTGAACTCAGCTTGATGTAATCCATTCAAGTCCCGTAATCAGTCTGCAGATGACATCTTCTGCGGCACTCTGTTAAAGTGCCATGGAGGCCTGCACCACTGCCTTTTACTTTTAGAATAAAATAAACTACTGATAAATATCATCGTCATATCCCTTGGTCTCGTCTGATACAATACGAAGCAAAATACAGGAGAAAAGATTAATGAGGGTTGCTTGAGATATCTCAGTGAGCTACTCCACAGCCACAAAACTTTTTGTTTTTGATTTTTTCCCAGTAAAGAAAAAGATGGTAGAGCATTGCAGGGTCATATCTATATTTTACTACATGGCAGTGATAGCTCCATAGTGGCTGTGAGGGTTGACGTTGTTTTCCAGATGATACGAGCACTTAGAGGTTGCCCCCAGTGGAAAGCATTGAAGATATACTGTGCAACTCTCTTTAATCTTTTCCCCGCTTCTTTACTTCCTTCCACATCGGAGGAGACCAAGCGATATGACCCGAGTGTAAAAATGGCCGCAGTTCTCCTTTAAGGGTGTATGTTCTCATTTATGACCACATTCACACACTTGTACATAGTTTGAAGCATTCTGAGTGGGCAGGGCGAGATCGCAGATTCAACCTAACATGACTCACTGTTGCCGACCTGTCCTGTTCCAGCTGCTGTTGGCCCGTTGCCCTCTTGCTCCACTTCACTCGCCAAGTGACAGCTTGTAAACAAACATGGAGGAAGAGGTCACTCAGCAGCCACTTCTCCCTCGAATCCCCTCCTCATCCTCGTCATTCCACATTTTGGCGGGTCTGTCATATTTGGTTTGTTTGGAGTAATAACACTGCGGAGACTCCCACCCTTGGAGGAATTTGGTTCAGTGGAAGGACTGAATGTGACTTCACGCAGATTTACCTTTCACTGCGTCTCCCCCGTTATTGTTTTCGACCCGCTCGTGTCATACTGCGCAGAGACGAGCTACGAGTGCTAGAATGGAAATACAATCAAGCCTCTTGTTCGCCGTTCCTCAAATCTGCAAAAACATTTTTTGCTGACGTTTGGGGTGTGTGGCCTTTTATCAGCTAAATGCATCACTGCGTTCCCCAGCAAGTCTCCAACCTAATGTTGAGTTCAGAAAGAGAGCAATGGCTGCATCCATCAGATGGTGCAAAGTTACAGTTTCTTGTTGAAGAACGTGTGCACCTTGTAAAGACAACAACGCCGGCCTCTCTGTCTGTTTTGATTTATCTCCGTTGAAGGAGTCTGACCTCCCCCACCTCTCAGCACCTCCGTCTTCTCCCCACTGCTCCTCCACTCTCCAAGGATGTGTCTCATTCTCATGTCTGTGGTGTTAAGTTTTATTCCTCTCTAACTCTCATATTCCTCCCACCAATCCTCCCGTTCCTCCGAGCTGCCAAGTGGAGACAAAGAAGCTGCTTCAGACCTCCTTTGGTCTGGTGATTATCTAAGCGAGGGCCCATCAATCTAAACCAACTCCAGACTCGAAAGAATGTCCCCTTCTTCTGAGTGCCAGGTCAGAGATAAACACGCACACGCTGTGTCTGATCTCGGGAATCAGCCGTAATGAACCATTAGATGCACGCAGACTGATGCGGCCTCCCACAGCCGTATCATAACCTGCCATACTGTGCTAGACGCTCTGATATGATCTGACCGACGCACCGGGCACGTTTTCTTCTTTCATAAACAGGAAAAGTACGAATGCAGCGTTCCTTTATTTCCACTCAATTTCCACCATTTGCCACATAATGCATAATGGGGCGGTTGTTAATGTGTCCAACATTGAAAAAGGTTGAGTTTTATTGGCTCTTGGCCGCCCTGCTGGAATTCCATCAGGCAGGTGAACGAAGAAATAGAGTTCATTCAACACTACACAATTACACGAATGTTTGTGGTCATTAAGTGAGCTTTATTTCTTTCTCCTTCCCTCCTGATGAACTGCACTTGACATTCTGGGGAGCAGACCAGACACTTTTACAGCCCATTAACCATAAATTTGTCTTGATTTTTTTTATTTTTTTTGTGTCTAACAGATGTGCAAATAATTCCCTTTTCACTAAATTGAATCATACATAAGATGTAACGTCTCTCGTGTAGCACACAGACCGTTCAGAGGACTTTTGAAGTCATATCCAGATTTTATAAATTTGCGTTGTGGTCACGCGGAAAGCTTTTGTTTCCCGTAAATTGTCCCAGACTGACAATGTTGACTGCTTTTAGCGCTTCGTCATTGCATCTTGTCTCGCTGCATCTCAGGCGTTTCACTCTGTGTCTCTGATCTTTGACCTCCTGATGACTGGGCCAAACAGATAAGAGAGAGGAGAAAAGAAATAAAAATCTGGTTTTGATATTTAAAAAAGGAGGCCCGATTAAATCACGCACGTAAACAGGAAGTGGATGCAGAGCCGGTGTCGGGACACCAGCGAGGCGTTGACACGGCATGCGGGAATGTCGGATGGAAAAAGCGTGTTGGGAGAGAACGCGATAAAGAGAGATGGAAAACAATGAGAAGTCCTCCTCATCACCATCAGTGTTGTTTTAGGGAGGAAAGTTTGCGTTAACCTCTTTATCTGTGAGGCACGCTTCATCTGTCCAGCTCTAAGCCTGGACTGATTTATCTCCTATTTCATTCTCTCTCCCAAACTCCAACATCTACTCTTTTATCTCTTCTGTCCTTCATCTCACCAGGTTCACATTAGCAGGCAGGATGATGGACAGACATGAATGATGATTTCATATTTGACAACATCCTCAAGTCGTCTCCTGTTTAAACTCAGGAATATCTCAGCTAACGAGTGCAAATAATTTTCCCCCGCAAAGTTTGCTGTCTTGATTTTCTCAAATTCACACCTCACCCTGATTCTCGCTGATGTCACGTAACATTAGTTTCAGAGGTTTATAGACCAGTTCGCATAATAACGTGTAAACCTATGAATCGTTTCAGTGCGTATCTCGGTGTGATATTTCAACTTGCGCACACACACACACACACACACACACACACACACACACACACTGATGTTTATACAGCCAAGCGCCGGATTTTTGGAGGTGTAAGGCCAGAACTGGCAGGGTCCTTTTACACAACCAGGGCTCGTAGCCAACAGCTAATAAAGACTTGCATTGATCCTGATGGGTGGGGTGGGTTCCAGGGAG
The DNA here is from genome assembly GCA_016785345.1 of Trinectes maculatus. NCBI lineage: Eukaryota > Metazoa > Chordata > Actinopteri > Pleuronectiformes > Achiridae > Trinectes > Trinectes maculatus. Next base: position 249,814 of record JAFBJQ010000926.1, read on the forward strand.
GACCACAGTCAGAGGGGGCTATGCACTGCATGCTGGTGGTCTGGATACTGTGTGTGTGTGTGTGTGTGTGTGTGTGTGTGTGTGTGTGTGTGTGTGTGTGTGTGTGTGTGTGTGTGAGGTGCTCTGTGGGTTCCTTTCTGTTTGCCAGGCCTGGAGACTGAAACACCCAGCTGGGGTCAGCCGTGTTTTAAGTGAGTGATCAGTCAAGCGGAGGCCAATGAACAGTTAATGGTCCTCAACTGGGATTCAAACCATCCAGTGAATTTCTATTCAAGTCGACTGTGAGGTGGAAGAGGGAACAAGTGATTCCTGAGGAGAGACGCCTCCTTTTTTGTGCTCTACAGCTTAGACAGGAATAAAGACATGAGAGGAGAGTTAAGTCTCATAACACCCGACTCATCCAGTTACATTTGCACCAGTCAGTAGCTCGTCACTTACTAGATACCCTCATAATATACTGACCTGGATCCACCAGAAACTGTTGTTTATTATTACAAATGGCTGGCTTCATATTTCATAAAGGATCATTGCTCCAAACAAATGGTGGAGTGGGATTCCTCTCTTCCTGGGCTTGCCTGTACCAGCGAGGCCCATTCAGATGGAGCCCAGTCCACCCATATTCCAGTAGCCTCCAGCACGGAGGCATTTTCAGCTCCTTCAGGGGGATTTGACAAAGATTTCCTGCTCCTTATTAAATTCTAATCTTCCCTCTACCGCTGTGTACTCCTCTCCCTCTTTCCGTTTTCGGCTAGAAAAACAGGCCTCCCTCTTTGTTTTTCTGCCAAACCGACGAGTGTGTTTGTGCGCGTGCGACACGTGCATGAACGTGTGAAGCTGTACCAGGTGCCAGCAGAAGCACTGGGTCAGATGATTGGCGGGACACGCATCTGAAGCGGGTCAACGGGGGGATCAAGAGCCAAAGCTTTTACTTCCGGCTCCCTTTTCGTTCCTCTCCTCCGTCTCCCCGTTTTTCTTTCTGTCCGCCTTGTTGATTTCATTTCTCCTTCATGGATTCTTGCGCCCCCCCCCACCTCCCCCACGCCCCGCCCCTTGTGTTGCTTCAAACTCATTTACGTCCATAAGCCGCTTTCATCCTTTTCTTCCTCCTCTGCCTTTCCCTCGACACACGTTTCCATCTCCCTCCATCACCACCAGTAGTAGCCTTTGAGAATGTGATCTGTAATGGCTTAGTGTTTTCATGGAGTGTCAAACTGTGGAATCCTTTGATAGAAACAGACTACAAGAGGACTTTTCGGGGCTTTTCCCTCCTGGAAGTTGGCCCCAGCTACGTGCAGCTTGGGACTTTTTCCAGTCCTGGCCAAAGAGAATGGAACAATTGATGGTGTGCGATTGTTCCCAGTTTCGCCCCCTTATTTCAGCGCCGCACAACATCTCATACCTTCACAGTGGTGAATCTTAAATAGACCCATGCTCCCGCTCTCCACATGTGCTTCGGCTCGGGAGGGACTGCCACCGTGAATATTTTGCCACGCGGTCAGGAAATGACAAAGCTGCGAAGCGTTCAGCGCAAAACCCGTCGTGGAGAAAATCGTGGTGGCGTGTTTTGAGGCTCAGGCCTTTGTGCTCCCTCGTCCGTGTGAGTGCTGCACATTTCAGAGGCCCCTTTCTGGCAGATGCAAAGCCAGCCACCCACCTAGTGAAGAGAACAAGGTAACAGCTGCTTGGCAACATGGCATAGAGCAGAAAGACGCAACACAGAGCAAACCGTACCTGGTCCGATACTGAGCCTCACACAGTCCCGCATCAAGTTTCTGACCCTGCCAAACGCCATTCTATCAATCTCCAGCAGCTGAACTTTCACTGATTGTCCATTCTTACAGTAGCTGTGCAGATTTTCCAGACGCGGCGGGGCCTGTCGAATTGTGGATATCTCCAAATGCCAAAATGCACAGGGCTCGAATGACACCAATGTAAAAAGAGTTGGGAGTCTGGTATGTGGTGTGTGTTTTTTTTTATTATTTGACAAGAAAAAGTACACTTGTATTTAGGGATTAGTTAAACTGTGCATAAACCGACTGAACCGCTGTGTTGCGCGTACACATAATTTCATTGCTGATTTGAATAATGAATAATAAATAACATATTGATTTTTTTAAATTCAGTTTTTATGCTTTTGCCGTACAAATGCTGTGAATGCACACGGCCAATGTTACCTATGTTAACAACATATGTGCATTTTCTTTCTCTTTAACCGTGAAGTGAAATTAAGAGTTGGGTATATATGTCAGTACCAGCAGACTTACAGAGTGGGGGGAAAAAAATCGCCTTGCTTGGTTGGGTCTTGGCACCAAACAATAAAAGTATTCACACGGGCAGTGAGTGGCGCAGAGAGTTGGAGGCTTGAGGAGGAGAGAAGAAAGGGAATCGGAGTAGAGTCGAGGGGGGGGGGAAAGGGCTGGTGTTGTCAGTGGAGACACAGTGATAATTCTGATTTACAGGAAATTACATTACCAGGGGTCCTCAGAGTTTTCCCTCTTGCAGGTGAGGTCATTGCCACAGCGCCCTCTACCACACAGTCACCTCTGGAAACAGAATTTCAGCTTCTCTCCTTTAGCGTCTTATATACGGAGCAGTCAGAGTAAGGCTAATTTAATTAGTCACTATTGTTAACCCACAGGAAACCGCACATGTACAGTTGCCATATGTGGTTTAAGATGACCTTCAGTTATTCGTTAGCCCCCAGCAATAACATTATTATGTATTGTATTGTATTCTATCATAATGTAGATATATACATCACCTTAAACCACACATGGCAGCTGAGCATGTGTGAGGTCCTACAGGTTAATAAGAATGACTAATTGAATTTGCCTCACGTTGACTGCATCGCTATTTGTCCTCAGGTTCTCAAACATGCGTTCTCATCTGTGCAGTCTGTCAGTCTCTCCATCTCTCCATCTCTCCATCTTACGATTACACACATCTGTTTCTGCACTTAGACAAGTGCCCGAGGATATTAAACAGCTTCCTTTAGATTAAGTCCACGAGAAGTGAATACCCTCCATCTGAACTCTTCACTCCTTTCCCTGTGTTTGTGTGGTCTTCACACCGTTTCACCTGCCTCCCTGCTTACAATGGCAGTTTTACATCATCATTTACATCTAGGGCTGCAGGCCAAACCGTGTGATTGATCAAAAATAGAAATAATACATCACTGCAACTCAAGTTACTACTTCATGATTTACCTTCATGATTTAAGAGCTCTGCCCAAACCATTAAAAAAGAAACCTTCAAAATATCTATTAATGCTGGACGTGTAGTATAATTCTGACTTTTTAAATAAAGGATGGAAATATGGCGTGTCTGCATTTAGAGAGTTGTGCTGTATGGTGTGATTGTATGTCAGCGGGCCACTCAAGTAAGTGTGGGTCAGCAAAAACATGGCGAAAAGCAACAAGGCAGGCCTGACATTACACCTGGTGACTCAGTGGAAACGCTCATCGAAGAACACGAGAGCTTTTAATTTGGCGGTGCAGACGAGACAACGTTTTCTTGAGAGTTGACCAAACAAAACCGGGTTCTTGTCATATGCATCAGCTATGAGGCAACTATTACTTTACACACACAGTGAGAATTGTACAGTATGGCCCTGGCTTCCAGCGTGTTGCGTAACACTCCCTCGCCCTCTTATGTATAGAACAAGGCCGCCTCACCAGTCACTGGTCAATGGAGCTCTGTGTTGCAGGGAAGTGATACCTCAGTCGTGTTTGGGCCTGTTTGTCTATGTTTTCAAGCGTTTGCCTGACATCTGCAGGTGCATGTCTTTTGCTACAAATCTGTACAATCTGTTCATCCTCATACGTCTAGACTACAGATTGAATAATAACCTGCAGATGTATCAACTGAATTTTGCTTTTCAGTGTGCCTTTTCTTCCCCCCCGAGCGCTGGACTCTCCTTCTCGCTGTAAAACAAAAAGAAAAGCAAAAAAAGGTGACGTTTCCAACGTTTTCTTGCTGAAAATTAACAAGGGGAGCTTTAGATGAAGGAAGATGGTTGTGGTTGAATAACAGCTCACCACCCGTGGGATCAGGGCTGCAGTTAGGGAAGGTTATAGCCACGGTTGTGGCTGACGATTGTCAGAAATGTATGAGTCAGTTAAAGCCTGTGGTATGGGTTTTAAGTGGCTGTCACCAAACTGTTGAACCGTTGGTTGTTGGATGGCACTGCGTAGCACACGATGTTCAGGTTAAGGCTCCGCCGCTCGCCACAGAGACAGACGCCTCTTCTCTCGCGTGACACTGGATCCTCACTCTTGATGCACCTATAATCTCTTTGTGGCACGTGGTTGGATGAAATGCTCGGCATTCTGGATCCACACATGTGCTGCTCGAGGGAAAAGGAGGCAGAGCACCTTTCAAACTCACCTCCCCGACGCTGTTGATTTCATTAGTGGGTAGACGGAGCGGTTCGAGATGTGTGTGTGTGTGTGTGTGTGTGTATGTGTGTGTGCTTGGCTCGGGATCAGCTGTGGTGTCTGCGTCTCTTCTGCCTGTCTGAGTAGGCCACTTGAGATGCTGCTGAGTACGGGTTTGGAGCCCGTTGAGTCTGCCTTGGCGGTTGCGGACCTTCACAGATTAACATTTTTTCAGTTCTAATAAAAAGGCAAAACAAACACGTGAATGTTGATGACAGGCGACGAGCGCAGGTTTGGAGTTCACTCTGTGTTTGGGAATGGGACCAGCAGGTAGTTTGGAGACGGGTGGGAGTGCGAGATGGACGGTGACTGTCTGTGTTCTGTATGTGCACTTGCCAACACGTGTCTTTGTGTTTGATATCAGCAGGGATGGATTACTGTAAAAGCTTTTAGCAGACATGGGCTGAGGGGCCCAGAGACCGCAGAGGCCATTTTAATATTATGTGCATTAATAACAGTCCAAAAAAAGTTACTTTTAGTTATTTTTTAATTCATATTAAACTTGCATCCTATGCTGAATGGACAGCAACAGAGTAGAATGAATCTTTCTTAATGTTTTCTATAACACTGATCATACTATATGCACAGAGGATTGTGGATCTACTGCTGAAAAGCTATTTTCACCTCAGTTTCAAATTTTTGTCTTGTGTTCAGGTTCAGGTTTACACATGAGTCTTTGTTTGAGAGTAAATAATAATAATTAGTTCTGACAATGTTTCACATGCAAACAGTTACTGAAAGTGATGCAAAAGATTAAAAAGCACTATCAGGAGGAAGAAATAACTGCCAATACTGAAGCTACTGGAAAGTGACTGGAAAAACACATGATGACAAACAGAGGCTAAATTATTAGGGAAACACCAAACTGAGTCATTATCACTGTCATTCAGTAATTTGACTGCTGTGCTGGAGCCAGAGGAGCAAAGTGTTGATTATGAAAATTCGACGTTTTCTCGTACACCTGAGGTTCAGACTCATCATTGTCCCTTTTTATTTTTTGGTTCTGCTGTTTCTTTCTTTGTGATTTCTTGGACCCATCGCTGTAATGTGTGCGGCGATTTCATTTCTCGGTGCAATCTGTTTCACATAACGCGTCACTCAGCCTGCCAGACGAAGCTTTTTCGCTGCAACTTTGGATGCTGCTTATGTTTAATGACTAAGGGAGACTTTGATTCGCCATCCTCTCTCCATGGTTTGTTTTGAATAAGCGGATTTTATGTGAAAATGGAGAAAGGTTTACGAGTCAAGAGTTTTTTTTTTCAGACACCCTGCATAACGAGTTACCAGACTGAGTGTTTGATTTCTTGCTGTTCTCGTGTGTGAGAGCGTGTACAGCTCTTGGTCCATGGTGACCAGCCAGAGAGGATTGCTTGAGACTTAACAAAAAAAAAAGTCTGCCGAGCCTTTCAACAAAATTATTTGATAAACAGATTGTGGAGGTCTGGAGTCTGATCCATGTGCATGCAAAGCTTCTGACTTTGAATGTGTGTTGCTCTGGTTGCTCTGGTTGGTCTGAGAGTCTGGTGCCTGCAGAATGGTGGGCACCTCAAGCTGCCTGTTAAATTCCAACTGCACCAAAACCACAGACCCCCATACCAGACGAGCCTCCGTGCCAGCCAGCCAGCGAGTCGGCCAACCACCAAACACCACCCGACTGGTCTCCCTGTTTATTTCTCCCAACATCTTTGCTGCTTTCATTTTTCATAGATTAAGCTTTGCTGGGAAAATTGTGATGTTTGATTCACTGTGGCAAAGACTCCAGCAGCACACAAGTAATATAAACAAGCATAAACAGATACCGCAGACACACGCACTTATGACTAATTGCATGAAAAAAAACCCATAGAAACACTGGTAAATGGCTGTAAAACAAGAATTTGACTGCTAAGCCGTGTGGCTGCAAAGCATAGACGACAAAGCTGTAAAACAGAGCTGGTCTCAGCACACATGGTGGCAACAAACACACCTTTTTGTGTACTTGTGATTGGGCGTCTGTTGTGAACTCCCAGATAACCCCCCTCCCCCCCCATCCCCTGCTTCCAATTAACTTCTGTGTAATGTCATGTAATTTCCAAATTAGAAAATGTCTGATCATTTTCAAATTAGAAAACTTGTGTTTGTTTAACTTGGATGAAACTTTCTGAGATATCTGCTCTTTACACAATACAAACCAAAATGACTTCTGCGCTCACACATAAGACCCTCTCTAACTCTCTCACACACACACACACATACACACGGAATAAAAACATTATTATTATGCAAAGCAGGAGAGATTCAGGAAGTAAGTATTTATGTATATTTTGTATTTAGGTCTGAACATAAACAAGTGATTTTGATGAGGGCAAATGAACAACATCAGGAGGAGTTAACTATGTGTACAGACCATATAACAGCCTCTCCCATGATTGAGCTAGGGACGGGACCACAGAGCCAAATATAATTAGGGCGATTCAATATAATAAATAACGATGATGTTTATTTCTTATGCGTCTTCTTCAGTGTGCAAAATCCTGTGTATCCGAGGCAAAACAAACATGTACAGTGTGTCCAGTTTTCACAGCCACGCACAATTTTCTCTGTGACATTTTTGGCAGTCGCTCCTGACAAGTCATCAGTCCACAGAGAGCTGATGAAGACTGCTCAGGGGAGGGTTGAAGTGGAATTTGGTTTTTTTTGTTTTTTTGGTCATTTTCACACATCATTTGGGTGGTTTAAACCAGTCCCGGGCTCTTACAGTCGCTCACTTATGATAGACAAACACAGCAAGGCTCCTCGGACGGGGTTCTCCCGTTTGCACCTGACCACGGTTGTGAAAATATTTAGCCATGTGGTCATTTCTTCCTGAGGTAAATTAAAGTCAACAGATGTCAGCCAAGTACTTACCATATTTACATAGTTTGTACCTGTGCAGCAGCTGACAGCAGAGACATGCACATGCTGTCAGTCTTTGTGTTTATGAATTGTGTCACCCATTTATGCAGTAAGGTGGAGGATGGCGACTCAAAAGTCATACGTATATACGTATATACGTATATACGTATATACATATGACTTTTGAGTCGCCATCCTCCACCTTACTGCATAAATGGGTGCCGTACAGCATCATGGGAAAACTGAATCACAATGGCTCCATAACCAATTATCACCGTGTCTACAATGTATAGGTCTAGAAATGGATGCACTGCTGTTTCTCTCCAGTTCACAACAATAAAAGCCGATATTAACATTAATATCCTCTGCCATCCTTTTATGTCATTTCCAGATCCTTGTGTTTGACACGTGAGGCCTGAGATGCTGGTGACCATGCTGTTGGCTCCTGTTTGTGTGCTGCTGATGCTGGGGGGGCACGCTCTGGCTGGAGGCTATCCCCCCATACCCCACATGAAGTACATGCAACCCATGATGAAAGGCCCTATCGGGCCCCCATTTCGAGAGGGCAAAGGGCATTATGTTGGTGAGTAATCCCTGTGGATGTACTATATGTGCATCTCTTTTGCTTTGTCCACAGCTCTGCGGGGCGAAAGGTTCACTTTAAACACTTTAAAAATCTTTTTCAATGTTAGTGTTAAGTGTTTGCAATCGTTCCACAGTAAAGTACCTGACCCTGAGTTATTTTCCATGTAGTGTCCTCCTGGCAGCAGGCTGACAATTAGATGTTTTTCCAGCTATTTGAGCTAAAGTGAGCATGATAATTATGATATGATAATGATCATACTGACAGAGTCCAAACCTACATCGTAATGACCATGAACATTTACAGAAAAACTATACTCTATGACCAGCAGAGGTCTCTAACATTACAGTGTAAATAATGTGGAGTCCACCCTGAGACCATAAGAGACTTGCACACGAAGCTACACGGTTAGTGTTTGTTTTTTTGTTTTCACACAGAAAAGGCTCACTGCGGTGTGACACCTTGCCTGGTGGGTTCAGCAACATTTGGCAGGTCCTCAAGGAGGCCTGAGTGCCCACTGGGCCAGTTGTTCTTGCTGCCATCTGGATGGTGTTAATCCTCTGTTTAACACATGTTCTTCAGCTGTAAGAAGAGAAGAGTGTAAAAGAAATAAAAATAGATGAAAAAAAGGAGGAACTTGGAGACGTGGGGGCAGTCAGAAAAATGTGCATTTTGTCAACTATTAAATTGGGTAAAAATGTCCGTTTCGGATCATACAAAATGTGCTGTGATATCAGAGGACCCTTTTACAAAACAATTAGGGGACATATGGTCTTTCAGTATCATAAATTATGTTTGAAATGAAAATAGATCCAGATTGCAGAATTTGGATTGAGATCATGTTCACTGTTTAAATGTATTATTTGAATCTGTTTCAGAAACATAATAATTACTCCAGTCTTAAATTGTAAGGCCGTTTGTTCAGAGGAGCAGCAACAACATTTGGTCTTGTATTCATGTAGTGTTGATGTAGTCGTGAGTCACATGAATACCATAGTTTTGCTCCCATCTACTGGCCATATGTATACATTGCATCACCACTGAAATAGTCTATTAAACATTTTGCTGCATGTTAAAGACTAAATTATGACCCACCGTAAAACATGTCAAATGTTTCACATGAACACTAACTAGAACTGGCATCACATTTAACACAAGAGAAGTAAAGGTAAACTATTATTTAATGGAAGAGTTCCATGACAAGAAACAAAACAAAATGATTACTTTAATGCACTTTTGGAAACAAAGTTTTATTTACCATCTATCATCTGTGCATAAATATGGTTTGGGCAGAAGATGGACTCCTTCCTTATTCATATAATAATATTACCTCAATACTGTTAGGGTCATTAAACATTTCACAGTATTGTGTTTGGGTTCATTAACTGACCTTGCTGCATGTGCTCTTGATTAACAGTAGGAGGAGGTAGTGATCTATGGTTACATTCAGGGACGTGATAGAAATTTAAATTCAGACTTTCTCACATTCTGGTTACCTGATAAGGAAAATATCTAAGTAGCTTTTCTGAATCAGGCAAATGTACATTTTACATTTTGGGAATTAGACAAGTTCAATGCTATGTTTGTTTGTATTTTCTGGTCCCACATTTGCATCATGTGATACAACATATTTATTGGGCTTTAATCAAAAAAATATATACAGCTGAATGTACTAAATATTTACTAGCTTGGATTGTCTTCAAAAGTAAATCCTAGTTTTAAAACTCTTTATGGTGTAGGCTGGCCAAAGCAGTGGTTGTTCCTTGATGAATGGGTAGAATAAGAGGCCTTATGACCTACCTTGCAGAGTAACATTCAGGCACAGTACTGCTGAGATGAGGCAGTGGAACAACAGAAAGTCAGCAGAAATTGGCTGTGGTTTATTGTTGTGTTCTGCAGACCAAGCTTATGTTTCCTTCTGGCCTGGCTGCGCTCTGCTTCACTTTACTGGGAGAGAATAGTGAGACAGTAATATGAGTGTGTGCAGCTTTGCTTTTTCATTCAAGAGTTTTTTGTCTGTTACACAAAAAAGAATTTTAAATTTTCAGTCAACCAAATAGAAAACACAAACATGAAGTCCGGTCAATGTGTCTGTTGCATAACAACTGCTTAACTAAGGACCTCATAGAGCACTATATGGACTCATAATGTACTCTGCCATCAGGTAAGCCTGTTCTGGAATAGGTATAGCTTCTCACAGTTCTTAACGGGCAATAAAAGAGGATGGATGAGTGACCAGAATCGTCAAAAAACAATCCTGTCTTTGATAGAAGGGTCATAAAACCATCACAGGACATGATCTGTGTGGAGGGAAAACTGACTCATGCACAAGTCCATTCCAAAGGCTTCTCCAGACTTGGTGTGTTTAAACTCAAATAGACTGACATATATATGGCTACTCTCATGGCAGTAGACCACTATTCAGATTTGTTTTTACTTACCCAACCACAATATATATATACATGTGAAGACCGAGTTGTTATTTCACATTTTTTGTAACTCGCAGTGTATGTTATTGCACTACTAAGAAACACCTGGAATATACAACTGGAGATGAGACACTGAGATACTGGGTAGCTATTATGGCTGATTATACAAGTAACCCTGTTCATCAGATCTTGTGAAGTTCCAACTTCTTTAGGGAATAAGTACCTTATGTCATGTTATTGTTTCCTCTTCATTTTTCCCATCAAATTTAGCACCTGCCTCACAGCCACAAGATATTACCATATTACCACTTAGCCCTAAAACGCATAACATGCATGACCTAAGCATCTGTACCAGCTCTTGTTTGTTTCCTTGTTTTTTTGAAATACATGAGTAGCCTAACAATTTGATCTTTTTTCTAGATATGCCACCCATGGTGGAAGTGAAAGGGGAACCAGGCCCCCAAGGAAAACCTGGACCAAGAGGCCCATCTGGGCCACCGGGACTTCCAGGAAAACCTGGACTGGGAAAGCCAGGTCTGAATGGCCAGCCAGGCCCTCAGGGACCCCCTGGCTTTCCAGGAATTGGTAAACCTGGACTTCCAGGTCTTCCAGGAAAGATTGGGCCAAATGGGATTGCAGGGATTCCTGGTGAGGTTGGCCCCCGAGGTGAGCCAGGTCCTCGAGGTCCTCCAGGGCAGCCTGGCCTCCCAGGCCCAGCTGGCCTGTCTCTGAATGGAAAACCTGGGCTTCCAGGAATTAGAGGCCCTCCTGGGGCTCGGGGAGATCCTGGAATAAAGGGGCTTGCTGGTCCACCAGGTGAGCGTGGGCTCAAGGGTGAGAATGGAAATGGTAAGACAGGGCCTCCAGGTATAAGGGGTCCTCCTGGTCTAAAAGGCAGTACAGGACCACCTGGTCTTACAGGTATAGGCAAACCCGGACCAAAAGGTTTGCCTGGACTTTCTGGTCTTAAAGGTGATCAAGGTCTCCCAGGGGATCGTGGAGAACCAGGAGAAGCTGGGGCTCCAGGTCTACAAGGTCTGCCAGGGCCAGTTGGGATAGGTAAACCTGGACTAGATGGACTGCCAGGAACACCAGGTCCAGTTGGACAAAAAGGTGAATCAGGGGCAAGGGGCCCCCCGGGATTTCCGGGACCACCTGGTTATGGAAAACCAGGTCTGGGTGGGCCAAAAGGAGATAAGGGTCATAATGGGTTGCCTGGTCTCCCTGGGGACAAAGGAGAACAAGGAATGATGGGCTCAGTCGGGGAACCAGGTATTGATGGACAGCCAGGACCACCAGGACTTCAAGGTCCAATGGGACTCCCAGGAAAGCATGGAATGCCTGGACAAAAGGGAGAGCTGGGGCCACAGGGTCCTCCAGGATTGCCTGGCCTCAGGGGTGACCAAGGCCCCAGTGGAACCCCTGGAAAACCTGGCATTGGTGGGGAAAAGGGCATCCCTGGGCCTACTGGTTCAATTGGAAAACCTGGACCTAAGGGTGAAGCAGGGCATATTGGTCTACCTGGCAATCCAGGCCTGACAGGTGTTCCAGGGCCTAAAGGTGAACCAGGGTCTTTTGGGACTACAGGCCCCAGGGGCCAGTCAGGTATTCCTGGTCTTCAGGGGCCCATGGGTCCCATGGGGCCACAGGGTGCTCCTGGCTTAAAGGGTGAACCTGGACTTCCAGGGTCTCCGGGACTAGGTAAGTTGGGAGAGAAGGGAGCAATAGGTCCCCAAGGTCCTCCAGGGAAACCAGGCCCTGCTGGGCTTAATGGTAACCCTGGTCCTCCCGGGCCTCCCGGGCCCCCTGGTCCTCCAGGAAATGGCCAGACAGTTGTTGCAGGGCCAACAGATTCACAATTGGAAGGGGGTGAAGTACCTGGGGACAGAAAAGGTTCAGTGTACAGTCAAGTTCCACGCTCTGCCTCTGTAGCACCAGCCTTCACAGCCATCCTCACCACACCTTTCCCTCCTTCGGGCATGCCCATCAAATTCGACAGGACCCTGTACAACGGGCAAAATGCGTACAGCACGGCTACTGGCATGTTCACTGCTCCATTATCTGGTGTCTACTACTTTGCGTACCATATGCATGTAAAGGGAACAAGCCTGTGGGTGGCACTGTACAAGAACAATGTACCAGCCACTTACACATATGACGAATACAAGAAAGGCTACATGGACCAGGCATCAGGTAGCGCTGTCCTAGAGCTGAAGGAAGGTGACCAGGTATGGGTCCAGATGCCCTCGGATCAGGCAAATGGCCTTTACTCTACCGAGTACATCCACTCCTCCTTTTCAGGATTCCTACTCTGTCCCACATAACCTTGTCCTTTCCTTCAAATATATTCCTGTATTGGCACCTCAGAGCAGCCCTAAACCTAAAATACCTGCAGTCATGATAGAAACACAAAACCCATAAAATTGTCAATATCATTGCCATCATCTTTAACAATCGCACCCTAAACAACATGAGTCAAACAGAAAACAAACTTTGTGAATGAAATGGAAAGTTATAAAAAAAAAAGCAGGGGATGGAATTCCATACTGTGTTCTTTGTTCCAGTGTCCTTCAAATGTCTGTTTTTGGGTTATTTTATGTTGGTGTTTTTTTTTAGCTTATATTATTTTAATTATTATATTGTCATAATTTTATTGTTATTATTTGGTCCTTGTCATCATTGTTGTTGTTTATTGGATTCAGACTATTAAGTGCCTTACTTTGTAATGTGCTAGTAACAGACCTTCCCACGTGACTGCACATCCTGCCCAAATGCTCTGACATCATAAGGATGACGTCACCTGACCCTGAGGGGGTGATCGGTTCCTCTGGCTGCAGTTACTTTTCCCTTATTTTATTTAAACCGTGAATACTGGCATAAAGAGCAACAATACTACATAGAAAATATAGACAAGCAATAGCAAAAAGAACACATTTAGTGCTATAATACCATTACTTTCAATTTTTCTTTGGTTTTTCTCCTTTTTGAAGATTTATTAATGGGATGAAGGATCTGTTTTAGCCTGACACGTATACACATTATGACATTTAGTTGGCATAAGCATCTATTGGTGCTTATTTCTCTGCCATCCTGCATCTGAATTAACTGACAATTTAAAATGACAAGTTGTTGCTGGTATAATATAAAAGACTGTCTAGAAATGCAATCAAAAAATACAACCTGACAAAATGGCCTCACATTTATTAGAATAATTAATCTGCATGACCCGCAAAAAAGCAGATGGACATCATTATGCAAAGATAATGAACTGACATGTGAATGAATACATGTGATGGTTACATGCCATAGTACAGATAAAGCAAATGCAAATGACGACAAAGCTTCAGAGAAATTGACAACCAACCTTGCACTGCAAATCCAACCACAGTGTTCTTGACATGCTATGGCCATGACATGAGTTTTCAACTGGTATAGCCTATTACCTGTTTAGAAAGCAGCTTTAAATTAACCTCAAATGAAGTCAGTTATCTATTCTACCATACTTCTGAAAACTTCCATTCTCCCATGACCACATATTAAAAACATGTGAAGTTGCTGTAAATCAATTTCTGCGTTAGAAGAAAGCCAGCAAAAATAACAACAAGTAAAATAGAGCCATTTCTTCCTTAAATGCAAGTTACTATGTGACTTGTTGCTGGGCAAATGAAAGCCATTCTGAATCATTTGCAGTGCTGAATGAAAGGACTCCATTAATTCCCCGAACCATTGTGTCTGACATAGCTGGATTATAATTTCGCTTAATGGAACATCCGCGTCAACAAGGACAGGATGTTTCAGAACGGAATAATGTCAAAGTACACAGCTGGAAATGAGATTCAGTCTGCATTTACTCTATGAATGAGTAAAGGGACTTGACTGAGGCCCACAGGTTGTGAAATACAGGTTGTGTAACATTTAACAAATTCCTGCCAGATTTCTGGGAGAGGTGGTAGGCCAAAGGTGAGAGCTATATATTTACTCATTCCTATTGGTTAAAAGATACATGCTGTGTGGGAGTGTGCATGTGTGTATGTGTGTGTGCGCACACATGTGAGTTTGTGTGGTGTGTGTTCATGTGTTTGTATATTCTAGTAGGTGTACCGTTCTTTCTGTCACTGTGTCAATAGGTGTGTGTGTGTGTATATGCATGAGTGTGTGTGTAAAAGTGTCACATTACACCCCTGGCATTCAGGTCATGAACACCTAGGTGAAGATAATAAACTTGAATGTAGTGACAAAATGTTAGGATGAGCTTACAGCCCAGTTAATTTTTCACCAAAAAATGACTTTAAAATATTTCAGCATCCTTCGGGGTTTGAGGAAAATTCCACACACTGTAACGGTGCCTTTGCAAAGTAAGGGAAGCGGTGATGAATGTAACGGATAGATTATGGGAGACAGAAAACCTGGACTTTAATTGAGATAATAAGATAACATTTCTGATTAACACTGAATGGGCTACTTTGCTTATTGCTCCAATGAGTGGCATAATGGTGTGCAATAAATCTTTGTTGTACCAGGTCATTCACAAAAGAGATCTTATCGCAGTTAAAGAAGACGGGAGATAAAAAGGTTTGGGTGAAATCGCTGTGATTTGATAAATCAAGGTTGGTGCCTATATTACCAAATCTGTGCCTCAGCTCAGACAGGACTCCAATCTAACTTCTGCTGCCCAAACACTATCATTACACTGAATTATGACTACCTTGAACCCTGATGGAGGAATGTCAATGAGCAGGAGGATTGTGCCAAATTGAGCTTTGCTATCAGAATGAATGTCTACTGGTTTCTCTAAAAGTTTCTCCAATCCATGCTGTGTCACTATACATAAACAATACGTTGCTCTCGAAAAGCAATGCTACTAGAAGGCCAAATCAGTATTTTACATGCATATGTAAAGCAAACAATGCACTTGGTTTTGCCCTCTCTGTCTTTGAACATGAATACATCTACAACTGCTATGTATCATTTTTGTTGCGTGGGTCTACAAGACAGTCCAAGGCTTGTTATGTACTGTACGTTGCCTTTTTGTCACCTTCTTTTTTCTTTTGAACTTATGACACGATGATGTGAGTTTCATGTGGCTAATACTCGCTGTCCTTTTGTTTTCATAGACAATGTCACTTGCTTGCAAAGTTTGCCCAGTGTGCAAATTGTTTAACAAGTGAAGTGTCAGTAAGATCCATGTACCGTCTCGATCATGCAAATTGCTTTTATGTGTTATTTTTTGTGTTTCTTTATATATATATATTTTAAAAAGCTTCGGTTTTTAAGGGATATTTGTTTGTTTTAGTTTCAAGTAATACAAACGGTCATTCCCATTTGCACATGAAATTAATGAAGATGTATTTATACATTTATGATAATTTAATAGGGATACCAAAACCGACCACCGAAGCCTAGAACGTAAAAATGGTATTTAACAGCATTGATGAGTTAAGAGCATTTACTATTTTCTAGTTAGCATTCTAGTGTTCTTTCTGAAGGATTATTTGTGGACTTTTATTTTCTATTTGTGTTATCTACAATGTTATCACCGTATAGGATTTTTGTCATACAAGGCTATTGCGTGCACTCTATGCAATAGAATATTAAATGCACTCTTTTTGATTGAAAATGTTTGTCTGCTTATACAAAATCTACAGTACTTGATTGTATTGATACCACATCAATAAAAAACTTTCTTGTATGTTTGTGTCAGTTTCCCATTTCTGACTGCTACATCTGCTACTGCATGGGGATATTGTCAAGAAAGTGTAAAATTACAGGAGCACACGGGAATCCCTGCCACAAAACTTTATTGGACTGAGATTATTACTGTTTGTAGCCACTGATTAATATTATAATCATTTTCAATTTCACGAGTAAAGATTCCAGCGTGGCACATCTGTTAAAGATATACTGTATATTTGCAGGTAAAAGGAATAGACACTAGAGGGAGATATTCAGTTATAGGAAAACTGTTCCAGGCGTTCACTGTCTGACCTGCCATCAAAAACATGTTGCTAGTTTTGTGCTGTTCAGTTCAATTAGTCATTCCCTTGTAATTTCAATTAACTGCTAATCACACCATTTGGTTCGTGGTAAAATGAAAGTACATAATCATCAAGCATGTAATTAGGAACATCATATTAAGATAAAGACAACACAAGATGTTACAGCTTTAAGGTTCTGGTTCATTCTGACATCACCACATCACATCATTTCTTCAGATTTGTCAGCTGCATGTCCGTTCTGCCGATCGCCTGCTCTCGCATCCCAGTTGTTTTCCTGGCTTCAGGTCTGGTGAGTTGGGCGGCCACATATTTCATTCCTGAGGCCAGCTTGAAACGACTTTTGCTTTGTGACGTGGTCCATTATTATGCTATAACTAGCCATTAGAAGATGAACAGTGATACTAGACTATAACTGTAGCCTTACTGTCAGCTCAAAGTAGCCTGGCCTTTCCTCTGACCTCTCTCATCCAGAAGGCATTTTTTGGCACCATTTTCAGTAAACGTTGGAGAATACTGTGAGTGATCCCAGGAGATCAACGGTTTCAGAAATACTCAAACCAGACCGTCTGGTATAAATACACCACAATCACTGACATTACTGCAGCTCCTGATCTGTACCTTTTATGCATTGCTCTGCTTCTGCGTGATTGGCTCTGTGGATAATGGCATAAATGAGCAGGTATCCCTGCTAAAGCACTTGTTGAGTGAATAGAATCCAAGCCTATGTTTCAGTTTATTTCGGTGTTATGCCACCGTAACAGAAGAGCTCAGAGTGTGGTAAAGGCAGATTACATTAGTGGGGACGTGTGGTGCAAAATAAAATATATGTCTGGATTGACTATACTCCAGTTTGACAGGGGCTTATTGTTTTAGATGCATATATATTGGGGTTTAATTGTGAAAGTTATTTTAATTCCAAATAAAATACTGACTCACCAAAATATTTTTGATAATGTTTTAATTAACAGAAAACCCAGCCTGGTGAAAGCCACATATACAGTAGATCCCATATGGCCAAAGTATTATTTAATTTTGCTATTTATTTGAGCTAAGTGACATTTGATTGGATGTAGACATTTAATCACAATATGTATGCTACAAACAAGCCACGAAGGCAGGGCTGACATTGTGCACTTATTTTCTGGAACTGTCGTCACCATGGTGAGCTGTCATCACGCACCCGGATTCTTCTTACGTCATATTGACGCCAGACTGCCTGTGATGCATTCAAGGGATCTTGGTAAATCCATGAACGTAGCTAGGTACTCCAGAGCACAGGTTGACCTGCGTGTGTTTGCTTTTACATAGAGGCAGAACAGTTGCCGTTTGTTTTCGTCGGTGGAATTAATAAAGTCGGTGGAAATTAACAGCGGAGAAGCGAATGTGGTCACGTGTTTCTAACGGTGCCAACGTGCCAGCAACTTGGGCCGCCTTGAAAGTCTCATTTCCGACAGCGCCTGAGGGTGTCGACAAACTGAGGAGGCTCCTCCTCAACAACAGTTCTCCACTTCCGACGAGAAGCTGCCACATTGAAGAGGAACAAAAAGGCGACCTGACAGCGGTTTCTGCACTCCCTCCACTTTCTCCGCGGTAGTCACGGGATTTCAATGTTCAGCCTGCTCTTTGTAAGTAGCTACCAACCCAACACACTGAAGACATGTCGGAACATGTCTCTCTTATGGCCGTACACGATTGCAATATCATAGACCCGCCAGAGCCTGATAAAAAAAGTTGGGTTAGATATAATTGGCTACATGGTGGTTCCTGTGACACATGGGCGCTAAAGTAATTTACACAAGTGAGTGTCTGAGTAGACGCATCAGTGTGTAGCGAGGTTAATGTTAGCTCACTGAGCAAAGCTTGAACGACAGTATTGACAACGTACTCTCATCAAAATTGTGTTGCCGTTTATTTATATGAATCGTCGCTTTCTTAATTTCAAGCCATTATGACCCCCTCTCTGGTTATTTAATTTGACAAGTGTTGACATCTGGCCAAGTGACCTAATGTCGGTTGGAAATGCAACGTACGGAGTTGAGCTAGCCAGCTAGCCAATGTAGCTGTGTTAGCTTGCTAAGAGGGCTAGGGCTATTTCCCGAGAAGAAAAGAAAGAAATATCCAGTATTACTTCCATGAAGTTATATCAACACGTTCCCTTAGGATTTTGTTGTTATTATGAAAAGAGCACACCAGGCGTCGTTTTGCGACAAGGTAATGCCCAAACCTAACGTCGACCGCGATTTCATAAAATAATAGCTAATGTTGCCCTTAGCTACATTGAGCTCTGGGTAAATGGTAAAGGTAGCATTTCTTCTGGTAACCGTCCAGCTTAACGTTAACAGACAAACTAGTAAACGTTTGATCTGTCTTGGCTAACGTTCCGGGTTGTTGCATCTTTTCTGCGTTTAAAGTTTAACCATGTCTGTGATTTTTCTGTATTTTCAGTTGTGTTCAGTGTGAGGCGTTGTGGTCTCGACAGACCTCGGTAGCTGGGTAGAGCTTGTATAAAGGTAGATGGCGACTGAGCAAACTGCCTTCCGCCCTTTGTGACAAATCTTGACCCACAACGTGGTTGAGCCGTTTATCTGTCTGTAGCCCGATGCCAGGTTAACAGCTTAACAACACAACAGAGTGGTCAACCGGCAGACATTTCCTATCTGATGGTTGTGGATGTTGTGTTTGTGACCCGTTTAGATACGATTTTCCCAACTACTGTCTCAATCTTTTAAGCAGCTAATGGACTTAATTCAACATGATTACGTATAGAAATGTAGCTAAAACTGGGGCCAAGTGGGTCAACATTTTAGTTTCCTAGAAAAGATAGCACAGCAGTTTAGCCATGTGGGCTGAAGTGAAATGAGGAAATGCACTTGGGGAGGAAGTTGACTTGAGCAGCTGTGACACTAAAGGCTGCAGCAAATTCCCATGCCTCTCAGTTTTCAATTTATGACCTTCCAATGGTTTTAGTCTCCTCTCTGGTAGTAAATTCTGGTGACTGACTAATACAGGAGAATAGCTTTGAACACTCCCACTAATATTGGTGTGTGTGCGTAAATGATTAACTGGTGTAACAGGTAAGCTAATTATACATTCCTGCTTATGAGTCACTGCAAGGTGACCTAAATTGCTATCATCCATGCATGTCTTGAAGATTTGATGTGTTAGTACAGTCAGTTATCAAAACAAACTTACAACACACAAATTATTGATGTAATAATATTTTTTCTACTCCAGTGATTCTCCTGCTTTGGAAATGCAAACAGCTATAACAGTCATTGAGTCTCTAAGATCTGTTCACATTTTATTATAGAAATAGGTCATTTGTGCTTGTGACCTGCCTTATATCTAGTTGACACATGATGCACAGTTTGATCTGGAAATAGCATAACTGCATTCAGTCCTCAGAGGCCAAGCCTGCAGTTAAAAGGCAGGGCTATACATTTGACGGCACACATTCATTAGACACCAGTCTCAGCCGCTTATGTTGATACTTAATTCCTGTCTGTAATGCTCCTAAACCAACAGTTCTAATTGTGTGTTTGTGTCCTTTGTGTTGTGTACTGCAAAAAGCAGTAAAAAATAATCTTGAAAATTATGGCCCGTCAAAGACACTACACCTATATAAACATTCCTCTGCTCTGCTTATGAATACGTTGCTTAATGTCACAGTAAAGGTGTGACAGTAGGCATTGTGTTATATGGATGATACTTAACACCAACGCAAGGGTGGTTCCTCGGTCTACAGGCTGCTTATGAAAGGTAGTATGATATGTTAGGAAGTTCTCAGTCTTGGTTACCGTAACTGTGAAAGGTGAGTCCAGTTTACAGTCACATGATACCTACATACCAGGGAGTGTCTTTGGGGGAGAGAGGGACACCTATGTTGTAGTTTACTGGCATGCGGCCCATCCAGCAACAGGGTGGTTGTAGGTATTGGAAGGTATGGATTCCACAGTTATCGGCCTTACAGATTTAGCCAATTTTAAATCCAGTTATTCCCTTGGTTGACTTGCTTTGATTTAGAATAGGACTCAAGATCTGGCTTTACTTTGTGTTAGCCTGCAAGGTAATTCTTTCTGTCTGATATCGACCCAAGTAGCCAGAGTGAGATGCCCACACTTTATTCTTTTAATTTCAAGCCATTAGGTGTAACCATATGTATAATTATGCAACAGTCACCAAGGGTAACTTGTGTGTTTCTTTTGCTGTGTGTCGGTTAATGAATCATGTCCTTGTCGGCACAGTGTTCGTTTACTGTTGTTGCCACAGTGCTGGTACAAAGCAAATGCACAAGCTCTGTAGCACTGACCGTGTCTGACAGATTGATGCCTCTTCTAGATGCTGCTGTAAGGCTGCCTGCTGAAACTATAGCAACAGGTAAAATAGGATTTTCCAATGTTATTCATGTTTTCATCACCTTGTTTATCTTAACCAGCCAGAGCTTCACTTAGCAGTGGAAAACAGGCTTTTGCTAAAACTCCCTGTAGTGAAGGCTGTTGTTTTTATTGTTACATCTGTTGTTTTTCAGGGTATGTAGTGGCTTACCTTTGCTGATTCAGAAAGTTTTGTAGTTTTGCAGCAACTGCAGTCCAGAAAAAGCTGGGTTATTACACACAAATAACCCTGCTGTGTTTTCCTATTGCCTAGGCACTGTGTTGTTTCAGCGGGGCTCGACTTTTCCTTTCATTTAATTAAGCAGATTAATAAACAAATTGAATGTGTGGCTACCATGTTATGCATGGCCTTGTCCTGGCCATAATCTTAAAAAGATGGATTTTTTTAACATGGGCTAATCTGAGATCACAGGGTTTGTTTAAAGGTTCTAGTAAGGATGTTGGCTTGCACAGGTCGAAGTTCATAGATCAGTGTGCCTGTGCAGCCACCTGCTATGAGCCCTGCACCTCTTCAGTGCTGCAACCCCTACTGCGTCTTTAGCTTTGTTTAGTGAATGTTTAAAGAGAGCACCATTGCTCTTGTGTGATCTCTTCATGAGGAGCACCAACATTCCCCCAGGAGCAGTTGTTGCTACCACTGAGACAATTGTTGATATGGCAACGGGCATCCCATGATGCTGCTGTCAGAAGGCCACGTTAGTTTCCAAATGTCAGAAGAATTGATGTCGCAGTGGGACTCTGCATCTCTTGGCAAAAATGTGAGCAGAAATTCTCCTGTCTGTTGATAGGTGTTGTACTCCTGCACTGGAACTCTGTCCTGTTGGAAATGTATAACATTTTAAGTTGATTTTGGTCTTGGTAAATGTGTTTGCAGTTGACTTTCGATCCTATTTTTGAGAAATATTTTAAGCCTCAATCCAGCCACTCCCTTATACAGGTACCTTAGCCTATATAGAACTGGTTTGGTTTCATTCTACGTGGGTGTCAGTCATTTTTTAAATTCTATGCATTATATTATCTGGAATGTGAATGCAACACCAGCTGTGTATCTGTGCAGATCTTCTCGTTCAAAATTGCATTAAGATACTAATTTAATGCTGTGTTAGCCAACAGGCAGAGGAGGTGGCTCAATTCCATGTGCTATTTCCATAAATTGAACGATAAAAAAACACAGAGTCTATCTATGCTATCTAAACTTTGGTGTTGCTATTTTATTCATTACATTCCTCAATCAACATTATTCTCTCTATAACGTGACGTAATTCCCTATATGAACATCTTGTTTCATTCTAGGTCAGCTGTAAATGCATAGAATAAAACAATTAACTTCCCTCATATTACCATGCAAACGTAAACACAAAAGAC
This sequence comes from Trinectes maculatus, assembly GCA_016785345.1. Taxonomy (NCBI): domain Eukaryota; kingdom Metazoa; phylum Chordata; class Actinopteri; order Pleuronectiformes; family Achiridae; genus Trinectes; species Trinectes maculatus. The sequence continues at coordinate 271,891 of JAFBJQ010000926.1, forward strand.
ACAGGTGGCATAAAAGACACCATAAAGCTGTCACTACAATTTTTAATATAGTATCATGCTTCTGTATGTAGTTTAACCAGAACAGTGACAAATATCAATAATATTTTAATTAACCCTTGTTGAACTGCATTTTCAGCAAGCGATTGTCTAGTTCTGTTTTGACTATTGTCAGCAGATAATCAGTTTTTCTCTGTGTTCCTGCACTCAATACACCTTCAAATTATAGTCAAATGTGTTATGTCTAACATTTATTTTACATTTGATGGAGTTTAATCTTGTTTGATGTGTGAATAAAAGTGCAATTTGTGCACAGCAAGGAGAGAATAGGTCTTTGATAGGATATGTTTTCCCCCTTTCATAACCGTTTCTAAGGTACTGAGCCACGGTCTCTCTCAGTCGTTTCCAGAGACGGACCAGTCCTTGTCCCCCTTTGCCCTCCCTCTAAGCTTTATCAGAAGCCTTTGATCGTCACGCTGTTTATCTATGCTCACTCAGACCCTGCAAAGCAGTGTGATAAGTGGGCTTTGCCATGTGTGAGTGTGTGTGTGTGTGTGTAGGTGGCGTTTGTCTGTGCATGGAAATGGGGGGTTATGTAGTGCCAGGGTTACATATTCTCTCACCTCTTTTTTCCAGTCTGGTTTACAGACACACAAGAGGCCAGAACAGAAAGTACCCCACAGGAAGATTAGCTCCTGTCCTCTTGGAGCACAGGAGGTAACCTGAGGGAGTTAAAAAGCATAGAAGTTAAAATGCCAGTTTGAATTTTGCTTATTTTAGCAAAGACATTTTCCTTTGAGACATCTGCTCTCATGTAAATTCAGTGGAATTATGATTTTAGCAACACAACAATAATTACAAACCAATAACATATGATTACATACTCTCTTAAGGTTGGCGCAAATGCACTAAAATCAAAGATGTATAGGTTTTGTGATAGGTAGATGAAATCAAAATGGGGGAAAAAACTGAGTTTACAGCAGCATTAACATCCTCTGTCATTTGGACATGGTTTTGCTGAAAGTTTTGAAAAAAAATATTATTTTCATAAAAGTATTTTAGCTATTTTAGCTTTACTGCATTTCTCCTTTATGGACTTTCACTATTGTTTTGCTCACATGCTTTGACAGAGCAAGGGAAGGTGACACTTTGTGGTGGTAGCCTTCAAAAAGGTGCTGTTTGGTAGGAGAAGGTGTAGGCAGCCCTCAGGAGCTTTGTTGGGTTGGACTTTTGCATTTATAGATGGTCATTCTGTGCAACATATTTCTAGATGTGCTCAAACACAATCCACCTACACACAAACTATAACAGGGGAATGCTTTTTTTTCTTTATTTGTACAAGCGACAAAGTGAAGCCTTTATAAAATGTTTTTGTACAGTGTTGCAATTTGAATTTACATTTCATCAGCTGTGCACAATAACTTTGTGCACCAAAGCCTTTGTTGATTTTAAAGCTATTTGCTCAGTATATTTACAAAAGTTTGTGGCACAATCACCACATTTGAATTTTGGACAGAGAGTACTATTCTCCTCAGCTGTAGAGAGGTCTCGCTCTGTGGTTTTCTTTTGAATCTATTTCAAAGTATTGCTGCCCACAGTGGGACGTCTGTATATCTTCTGGGCCTGAAGTAATAGGTCTGCGAAAAACCCAGGTTTGTTATATTTCAAACCGAGACAACCACAGGCTTGAGTCAGAGTGTCTGGGCAGGGTACTACCTTCGCACAGGTAAACACAGACTTGACCAGTAATGACTCGCGCGCCAATTATAAGTTTCTGATTTGGTGACCCGGTCCAAAAGGAAGGTAGTCAACAGTTTTTTTTCTTTTTGCTTGCTTGTAAACTCATTCCTTTTTCTTCCTGCCGTTTTTTAGCACACTGCATTGTTTAAAACAAAAAAAAGGCATTTACCCTGAGCATGTAGCAGTGTCTGCAGGTGGCTTGTTTTGTTTCATTATAAAACAGGAAAAGCAGCAGATTTGGTATTTTAGCATTAAAATTACTTATGATTGTTGTAATAATTATTGATGATATTGTTAATGATATTGTTGCAGCCATACATGTACTGCAGTCTAGTGAAGACTACAGTAGTATATACTATAACGTGCCATAGATTTTATGTCATGTAACGTAAAGTCACACTTAAGAACATTTGATCCCTCAGCTCGTCAGGAGCTTTTTGAATGACTGTACAAATTAGATATTTATTTGTGAAAAAAATGATTGATAACTATCAGTTTTACACTGGACAAGCAGTCTGGAGTTACTGGTTTGGTTAATATGCTTGCAACAATGCTGAGCCATCCCTTCTCTTCCACCAATACGATACCTGTGCTGTAGGTGACGTACAGAAGCTGTTCTCAGAAAAGTTTTGAGTGAACATGTAGCTGTTCTTCCATGAGCCATGATTACTTTCTCAGAAACCCATAGTAGGCAACGTATCAGAATACAGTCAACAAAGCATAAGGCTACATAGAATTGAGTCTCTTTTGTAAAGTATCACTTTCAGCTCGAGGCCCCTGTTTGTAAATGTCTGGAGTGCGCAGCTCTTTGGAAGGCACATTAACAGTTTGCCGTCGCTGCTGCAGCTCAGTTTTTCATTGAAGCCCTTTCCTCTACATCTCTTGGCGCTGACTTGCCCAGACACGCCTTGGGATTTCAGTGTATTGCTTGTTACACCAGATGAACTAGTGAGGCTTGAAAAAAAGAGAGGCTTAACTAGTGTAGCTTATTATAGATTTGTGTGTATGTGTGTATTTGCTTTATTGCTCATCTGTCTGTTTGTTTGGTGTGTGTGACTGATGTTGAGGGAGAACGATGCACACTGTTTCCTTCGTGTGTACAGTTTGCGTAATGCTGCGGTGACCTGTCACCATAACCTACATTGACAGGGCCTCTTCGTCTTGGACTGTGACCCATGCATTCGTAGAATACCTTTCCTGACTTCATCGTGAATTTGATTCTCTAAATGACCTTCTGGCTTTGAATGCTGCACAACAGCAGTTTCAAGCTACCAATATGCAAATAATAGACAACAACTTGTCGGGGCGTAAAAACCTGTGTGCAGTGGGTGTGTGTCATTTTACAATGCAGCTGCACCTTCACACAAGGCTGATTTCTTGTTCTTCAAAACAGCGTGAGCTTTCACCCAAAGTGTTTTGTTCTTTTGACTTAACGTTTTTAATTTCATACTGAGAAATTAAAAACACTGCAGTGATCATTGTGGTCTTGGCTTTCTCCTAGTGTTTGGACTTGTATCAGTATTGTAGAATGGATATCCGTAGTGTAATCTTATTTTAATTCTACGCTTTCACTATTTGCATTTGCATTTCCTATTTGAAAATGGCCACTTGTTGAGCTTTGTGTATCTAATACCATGCCACCATTTGGAAGTGCACCAGAGACTGCTTGTAGCCAATATACAAAGGTAGGGTATGGAAACTGTACCCGTAAGGGAAAAATTGTAATAATGACCAACATTTCTGAAATGTTCCTAGGTCTGTCCAAATGCCACCATGTACAGTAGAAAATCCCTGGTTGTCCCGTGTAAGGAAAACACCTTGTAAGTCAGTGCGTGCATGCGTGTGTCCAAGTCCAACGGGGATTTTTATATAAGAGTGTCTTGCGCTCACTAAGTCACTAAGCCCAGCCACTGCTTTTCCTTCTCGTACCCCAGCACTTGTCTGAAATGAATAAATATCACTTCCTTCATCTCGTCTTGCTGTGAGCCCATAGTTAAGTTGAAGGCAGCTTTAATTTTAGGTGAAATCCACCCACCCAGCCTATTAAGACAATTGACGTCACAGCTAAGAACCAGCTGGCCCATAGGGCAGGTGTGATCCTCTGTTATATCTCAGCCACAGTCAATGCCGAGCTGTAAACGGGACTGATATTTTGCTTGTCTGTTACTCTTTTGCTTTCCAGTTCTCTTGTTTGTGTTTGCTTATCTATTATTATGTCCTCTTGGAGATTTTTCTTCACACCTTATTGCCCCTTTTCAGGTCACTAGTTCTTTCCCCATGTCCTTTTTTACATTTGCATGGTTATCAATTATCTCTTATTTGGCAATCATAGAGGCCACAGGAATGAAAAAATGTCTCTTTGACACTTGGCCTCTTTTCTGTTCCCACCAACGTGTGGTTTAAAGTTTGAATGCAGCTGTCAGTGTATTTTCATGACACTCTTGGGTCAGTTGAGATCAGGCAGTTAAGAGGAAGAATACTTCTCTGACACCTTGTATTTATGCAAGTGTGTATTTTTGTTGATGTGAGCTTGTCGCCCAAGTAAACAGTCTGCCACACTAAAACGAGAACTGTGTGCTGTGGGTGTAGCACGCAAGTGTTACGTGGGGCAAGCGTATCAGCCCATTATTCTTTCTTGGGCTGTTCATACTGCTCTTGCTCTAAGGAGAACGGGGCTTCCTTCCTCCCTTCTCCCAACGTCCATCCAGCCATTGATGACAGGCACCCCCTCCACTCAGTGACTCGGCTCCCACACGTCAAATTAGCTGCTTCAAGGCAGTACAGTCTGGTCATGCCCTGTCTGGCTCCAGACAAAACATCAGTGAGACTCAACCTTAGACCACCCGACATACCCGGATTCAACACTACCATCCTTCTAAACTGCCATACCCATACAATTGAGCTTGTTTGCTGTTGTGTGTCCATGACTTTCTCTGTCTAATTTTAGAACAACCTTGTGCCCTTATGGCAAATATATTACTGCAATCATCTTAGGACTATTTACACTTTGTACATATTGTGAATAGTGATGGTAGGAGAGTGATGATGCTGGTGCACCTGACAGCTATCAGGTATCCACACAACCTGTTCATGGTCTAAGCACCGCTATTGAGTCCGCTATTGAGTCCACCTTAACAAGTGAAAAACAGTGCTCAAGTGTTTCACTGATAACATGAACTTTGTCAGTTGACAATATTAAAGCCGATACTGTATTGACCTGATACGAACCAGCTGCCACATCCCGTGCACTTAAATCACACCATCAGATAAGTCTCAATCAAACCTGAAACATCTTTATACTTTGCAGTACACATTGATGAATCATGCGGAAACAGTAACTCAGCAGTCGTAGGATGGCCACATTCTAGTTCCCACTCGTTTGCTACTTTATCACCAGTTTAGGTTTGCGTGTCCTTTTCTGTTCTGAGATACCACTGTCCTTATCAGCAAGTATTGCTAGTCTCTGCTCTCTCACACTTCACATCTCTCTTGCTCTCTCCCTATCTCTCTCTCTATCTCTCTCTGTTCTTCCTCCCGAGCCACTGAAGGAGGTTTCTGGGAGAGGCCAGCTGATTTGGGAGGTTCTCCTATCAACTTGTTCCCCTCCCCACTCACTCTGCCTCCCTCCACTAGCTGCTCTATTCCAACATTAGAACACGTGATGAGGAACAGGGCACCAAGGGAGCTTTCTCTGGGCCACTGCGTGGGCCACTGCCTTTACTCAGTGACCTTTCTCCCAGTTTAGCATATATACTTGTACATAGACCCATGTACTGAAGGCCGGATGTATCCCAACTGCACTCAGCTAAAGTACATTAATAGTGCTGTGCCCTTTAGGTGGTCAAATTTTTTTGTGTATTTGCTCCATTTTCTTCATACTGACAGCAGTGTTTTATTGAACTGCCAGATTTTCAAACACAGACATTGCTAGCTATTTGAATTTGGTTCAATGGGATGTGTGGCAGTGATATTAATGTAATATTGTAAATGAGAAAAATGATCTCTCAGGGCAAATGCATGCTAACTAAACAAATGACATGTTATATTGATTAGGGATAGCATTCGTGATTGGTTTAAACATTTCAGGAAGGAACGTAACCAATATTTTTGTAAAGGGACCATTTTGGGGACTGATTTTGAAATCTAACAAGGTACATTTTAGAAATGTAGTGGAGTGGAAACAGATAACAGCTGCAAAATATAATTGAGAAAAAGTCAAAAGTATGCTCTATAATTTTTTACTTAAGTACAGATATGTAAAAAAAAATGTTCTTACGTACAGTAACAAAATATTTGTTACATTGCACCACCTCAACAAGGAATGACATGTCACGAACTGCATTACCAAAACTAGAATTTGATGGTTTGTAATGATATGATATAAACACAGCGTAAAGAGTTAGTTTTCACACGTTACAGTACTTGCATGTCATCCATTTGTAGAGGCATTATGAATTATTCTAGAATTTTATCTGGTGTGAGTGTACACAAAGAAATTGTATTGATTATTAAGAGTGTAGATGATGATAGCTTAGCGTTATAGTAATTTTATATCAGCCATTTATGATAGTCAGCTGATATTTTCTCTGTCTGCAGTTGTCAAGCCTTTTATAAACAATGCATCTTGTTTCCTGTGTGGTTAAACACGTTTTTGCGTTTACAGATTTAGTGTTTATGTCTGTGTGCTTTCTTTTGTCCTTCCTGCATCTGTACCCTGTGTAGCCGCAGTTTGCAAATTTCACAGTGATTTGCATGTGTTCCCGACAGTGCTGCAATGGCAGACTGTGGCATGCTCGATGTTAGTAGGGTTTACTCACTTTTCTATTGGCAAGCATACCCAAGAAGAGGAGGGATAGCATTCACTCGTCCACAGTCTGTTTTTGAATAGTTTAACTTAAACCTGCCTCCTTTTATTTGTAAGTCATTAGTGCATGTTGGTATATCGTTTCTACTGTTCCTGTCAGATCAGTGAAGCATATGGAAATTAAACTGTTAACAAGCTTAGGGAATGATAATTCAAATTGTATTGTGGTAATTCCTACAAACTTTGTTATTGCAGTCATTCATAGCCACTGTTCATGCTTCCCACTTAACCCTGGCAGCCAGTTCATATAAGCCCCTCTGGTGAAATTGTGTTTTGCCTCTTTTATTCCACTGCTGTATTTAAAAAGCAGACTGCATGGAGTCCATATTTTGCATCAGGGCAACCCTCTACAATTGAGTTGTTTTGCATCTGTAAGCATAAGCTGTCATTTTGGTGTCCTTGGTGTGTCTGTGGGCTATTTGTTGTTCAGTGTTTCTTCTATGTCTCAGTCTACTTTCCATTTCACTGTCGAGTTTTCCAGGTGAGAAGCACATGTGGATTTCTCCCTCTCACCACCACTTGGCCTTTGTTTTCATCCCTGTCGGATTAGAAGTTGGATAAAACAAATCTTTAGTCTCCTTACCCTTTGTCTAAGCTTCAGTTACATGCATGCAGCAGTGCCACACTGTGTTCAGCAGTGCTCAGAGGTGGTAATTAAAGGCAACAAGGAGAATCATGGCGATCACACAGGAACAGAAAAATTAAGGTAGTTTGGACTTTGGTGATTTTCAAGTAAACAGGATGAGGAAATAAAAGTAGAAAGAAGAGTGGGTTGACCTCTTTGTGTTTGGATGGCAGTTAACTGAGGACAAATGAGAGTGGGATAGGGACTTCGATCAAGTGGGAAAAAGAAATTGGTTTTCAAGATTGGTCATCGGAAATGACCCCATCATTGAAAAAAAATCCCGAAGCCTCTGACTGTTTTTCATTTAGCATTAGAAATGAAGCAGGTGGGGTTACGAGACAGAACAAATCGCTATGAGTGAAGTTAAATATCGAGTGTAAATTGTGAAACTGGAATTGAGAGAGGATAGAGAGTTCTGTGTTGCTCTCAAGGAGGTGAAAAGAGGCAGCATGGGACTGAAATACTTGGGCTGTTTGAAGCTTTGCCCACTCTGTAATCCTCAACTTGTGACTACTGCCTGTGACATGGTGCTAAAGTCCAAGCCCTTTCCCTCTGTTTCCCTCCTACCACCTCCTGTATGCAATCGACATACTGACAGCCAGCTCTCGCCATCCACCTTGCCCCTGTCCACCCCCCTTCTCTGCTGCTCTGAGACGGTTCCAGCCAGTCTGTGGCGGCTGGATTTAGTCTGTCAAGGACTTGGCACAGTTTGACTGCTCCCTGGCAAGTTACAGAACAGACATTACCTGTTCTCTAAGGCACCCTTGTGTACTTGTTTGTATACTCATACTGTGCATATTATTAGTTTCCATTTTGGTGACAGATGGTGAATTGAAAGAGTGATGTAATCTAAAGGTGCAGTCAGGTTATAGCAGACCTTTTAAAGCTGGGGTGTTGGACATCATATATAAAATGCATAATTTATAAAAATGACTCTCCCTTACATTCAAGCATTTATGAAACGGCAATGCTTCGTTTTACATCCGTGTTATACATTAACCAGCAACAGAGATGCAGTAGGCTACAGCAACTAAAGGTATGGTTGAGCTTTTAGTAGAAAAACCAAGGAACCCAGGAAAAGTCTGATGCTTTCTATGATAAATTAAAAAAAAAAAAAACTCCTTAATGTATAGGGGAGGTTTACAGTCATCATGAGCAAACCCAGACGGTGATTGTGTTATTTGCAGGCAGCAGGCCATGTCTGAAATGCAGTAGAGGGGTCAAATTAAACTTCCCATGTCTACACCCACTGTGACCACAGCTTTGAATATGCTGCAGATTGTTTTTCTGCGATTGAGACAGAGGGAAATACAGGTTGCCAAAAGGGCCTGGAATACTCGAAACGCATTTATATAAGAAAGGCTGGGAAGAGCCGAACTCTTAAAAAAAAAGTCTCATCAAATTAAATAAATTAAACGTGCATGTTAAACAGACATGTACATAATGGCATTTGAAACAAATTAAAAGTGCACATCGTAATCCAACTGTTTCCACGTTTCTAAAATTGGTTTATGTTCCTGTGACTTGTGATTTACTCATCAATGCTCTTTAAATAAACCTGGCAGGTGCTTCACAAAAAACAGTTTCAGCCAATATTTATTAGGATTTACCGTTATGTTTGCTTAAAATGACTACAAATACAAATATAAATACAATCATGACTGCTGCAGATTTAGCCAGCCTTTGGGCTGAGAGTCACACACAAAGCTGAGTCACATTTGACAATGTTGTGATGGACTGATCAAATCTAACGCTGCTGTTGACAGCTCTGTTCTGTAACGTCCTGTGCTAATATTAATTCTGACGACTTTGTTCATCAGCTGTCTTCTCTTCTGCTTGACAACAACCAAGCACCCTGCCAGCTACCTAACTGACAGCGTCATGTGGAAGTCACCCACAGTGTTCATATACAAATATGCTGCCTTGAGCTGTTGTTCTCTCAAGAACAGGAAAAACTGTGTTTATTTAAAAAAGTGAAATTATACAGGAAACAGGAGTTTCTGCTTTGACTTTGAAATTTTGAATTCACAGAGCCCATCATGTAGTGGGTATCTTATCAAGAACAAAGCCAACATTTCAGCCAACACACCAAACATCAAAGGTCACTGTGTTGTCATCACAGCTAGCAAAATTAATGCCATGAACCTACCCATTCTAAGTGAAGAAGAACAATTCAAACGATTACATTTTCTGTGTAAAATTGTTCACAATTTGGATAAAAATTAGAGCCCTAGGTGTGTTATGTCAGTGCATTTAAACAGCTCAAGCTGTGAATTCTCTTCTTCTCTCCACGCAGGGTTTCTGTGTTGACTTGAGCCGTACCTATATGGCGTGTGTGAGCGGAGAATTTTGCCAGGCACAGCACCTCACCGCAGTGGAGAAGTGAATCGGCCACCCCCCGAGGGACTACGCTACCCAGAAACCCCCCTGACTGCCAGCACTCTAGGAACTGCAGACTCTTCCAAAGACCCCCCGGGATATTGCGTAGTCCTTGGCCTGACTGTCCTGCCCTGTCCCAACCAATACGAAGAATATTTACGCTCTACTTTCTCCTTGAACAGCCAATCACAAACAACTCTCCTGAATGGGGTAAACTGATTGGATGACTCCTGGATAGTATCTCCACCTTTTTTCTTTTTTATTCGTTTCCAGTTTTTGGTTTTGTTCTTTTATACATCCCGGAGTACTGTGGACTAGTGTCCTTTTTGTTGTCCTTCTGTGTACATCATCCTATAGTTGAACACTTTGTCCTCCTGATCCATCTTTCTTCACGTGTTGTCATTTTTATTTATTCAACCGTTTTCCTAAATACGTAAATATCCTAGCAGTCTTTGCTGACTTCTGAGCCAAAAATCGCTTTTGTTTTGTAAGAGTATTGTATTGTAATTGTTTTTTAAGCCGTCTCGCCAACATGAACCGCCCTGCTCCAGTCGAGATTGCCTATGAGTGCATGAGGTTCCTCATCACCCACAATCCCACCAATGCCACGCTTAACAAGTTCACCGAGGTATGCCCCCATATCTTTGTTTTTACATGTGTGGGTTTGCTTTCAGTTCCTTAAAACCCAAACCTTGTCTGATTTCCTTCAGGAGCTCAAAAAGTTTGAGGTGAACACATTGGTGAGAGTTTGTGACGCCACCTATGATAAGGCTCCAGTAGAGAAGGAGGGGATACAGGTCCTGGTAAGGGTCGACACACGGGCACGTTTCTGACAGCCTGTCTTACTCTAAGTGTACCCATTTCAACTTACATCATCTCTCTGCTTTTGCATCCACAAGGACTGGCCCTTCGATGATGGTGCCCCTCCTCCCACACAGATTGTGGACGACTGGCTGAAGCTGCTCAACACCAAATTTCGAGAGGAGCCTGGCTGCTGCGTTGCTGTGCATTGTGTGGCAGGGCTTGGCCGGTGAGTGGCTCGCTGTGTTTGTCCAGGGACTACAACTTGGAAAATATGGAGCATAAAATATATGACTGGATACAACAAATGCAAATCCAGTAGCAGATATGTTGGGCCGCTGCCCCTGCTATTGCTCTGTAAATAGAGCTGGTAAAGGATTGTAGCTTTAGTGATGGCATTGTGTTGCTGTTGCCCCTGCAGACTTGAAAAAGGAATTTACATTTACATGTGATCTGTCTGTTGGTCATGAGGTTACACAGATGACGTGCAGATATTCCCAGGCAAAATGTGATGTTGAATCTAAGTATGAGTTGTGCTGAATAAACAACAAGTGTGAAAACAAAGACGACAGAAGCACATGACATGGATGAGCTAGTGTGAAAACATCTTTCACCACAAACATACAATATGTTAATCAGTTTTCAATGGCTTCCAGCATTTTGCATTGCAGGGGTATTAAGGGGGTAGTAAAATGACCAGTATTGGTTAGACTGGCATTCACCTTCTCTTATTCCTTGTCCTGTGTTTTCTGCAGTCATCTGATTTTTCATGGCTATCATGTCTGATTTGCTTTTGCACCAGTCAACAATTTCTTAAGGCCTTAATTGTACTTTCTTGTGGATGTGCACACAAAGCGCTTCAGACTCCACAGACTCAAAGTCGCTCGAATACTGGTGGACTACTTTGTAATCCACCAGACATCTGCACAGAGCCCTGCTTCCACCCCCTGACAAAATTGAATGTTACAAAAGTCGTTGTGGGAGGCTGCAGCTGTTTTCCTTGTTGTTGTTTGTCCATTTTTAACAATTTTCTCACCTCTTCTTTCATGTTATTCCACTCTTTTTTTCCTTCCCATTTCTTGCTTTCTCACATCATATCCCTTGAGGTTTCTTTTTATAAGAGAAATACACTCAGTTAGCGCTGGATTTATTCTGCCAAGTTTGCTACAAAGGTTTTATATTTATTTAGTTTTTTTCCTCCTATCTGTTCTCATAATAAAGGAGAAGGTTGTCTTACTGTAACTTATCAGAGTTATGTGTGTGAGGCTCAGGGTGTGAGTACAGTGTCCCAGCAGGGCGTCTGTGAACTTGTACACCCCTGTTGATTTCCCAGGGCTTTTTCCCAGGTTTAAGCAGCCTTTTCGTCCCCCACCTCCATGATATTACTCTGGAACCATGTGAACCTTGGCATTTAATCCTCGCGTTCTCTCCTTTTGATTCTCTCACTGTCGTCCTGAACTGGTCTTCTGGGTTTTCTTTACTTCTCAGAGCTCCAGTCTTGGTGGCCTTAGCCCTCATTGAGTGTGGGATGAAGTATGAAGATGCTGTGCAGTTCATAAGGCAGTAAGTACCCTCCCTTCTGCTCTTTTTTTCAGACATTGCTTTGTGTCTGTTGAGTGCCTGTGAAAAAGCAACAATCCTTATGTTTTTAGCTAAACTGTAATTTCAAGCTTTTTAATAAAGTAAATAGATTAGTTGTTCCTAACTAAAAAGAAAAATCATTTGTCTGTCTTGAGTCTTTGGAACTTTGCTGCCTCTGGCACATTAAACTGTAAAGCAGGATATTGTATTTTTTATACATCAAGTTTGGTATAGATTGAACAAAAATGATACAGTGTTAGTTCATAGCCCAAAAGGTGTTGGCAGATGTATTTGTTTCCTTTGGACAGAGCCAGACCAGCTGTGCACCGTTCTTCTTTAATTAATCTAACTGGCTTCTAACTGCAGCCTTGTATTGTATAGACAGGTCACTAATGTATTGATCTTCTCATCTGGCTCTGTCAGTGACCATAGTGTGTTGAGCACTCTGTGGATAGCGATGTTTTAATTTTCTGCCCTTCCTGTTCCCCTCTTATTTTCACAGGAAGAGACGCGGAGCCTTCAACTCCAAACAGCTTCTTTACCTCGAGAAATACAGACCCAAAATGCGTCTGCGGTTCAAAGATACCAATGGCCACAACTGCTGTGTGCAGTAGGCTGCCTGTCAGTGCATTTTTCCTCTGTGCATCTCGTGGGGAATCTTCCAGCAAGGGGAGATTTTAAATGAAGAGTGCTATCAGTAATTATTGTGATGATTTGCTAACAATGAGTCATGGTTAATTGATCAGAGAGCATGTGAGTGATGAATTGAATGAATCCAGATCTGGGGATCCACCAGCTGAACCAATGAATGGAAGGTCAAAGCACACAGATAGGCCCGCCTCCCGGTTACACTGTACAACCACGGGCCAGATTCTTTTTAACTTGAGTCCATCCTCCCTTTTTTCCCAGTAGTAGTAATGAAATAACATTTTCCATTTTTAAAATTTTCGCACTGTCTGGTGATGAAAATTGTTGAATCATGTTCATGTTATTTCCACTAATTAATGATATTGCAATTAGGCCAAAAAATGTACCTTTTTAAAACCATTTTTAATCATGAACACACATATGGATTGTCCATTTTGGTATTGGATTTATTTTATTTTGTTTTATTTTTTGACACAGAAATAGGTTCACCTAAATGCAGTAATGTCCTTTTCCCCCTCACTTTTTTGATGTCACTTTCAGTTTAAGGGTTCACTAAGTTTGAATATGTCTGCAATATTTATTCACAAGATATGCTAAGTATTGCAGTTAAGAGTTTGGCAGGGACAAGGACACTTTGTCATCCAATAGTTTTTTTTATTTTATTTTATTTTAGCAATGAGAGCCATGTCTTCTTGTTCTTTTTTTTTTATTATTTTGTTGGAGTGCAATAATCAGTCCACCTCAGATAAGCCCACCAAACCCTGCTGAGCATCCTACACACAAGCACACATGCAAACACCTCAGACACTCATCCAGGCAGTTTACCAGGAAAGAAAACAAATGTAACTTCTACAACAGGTACTTACTACTCCTGCTTCCTTTCATTCTCTGTAAAGAGGCTTCAATAGGACTTCCCAGAATATGCATATTTAAACTCACACACAGAGCCTAAGATCCAATCTGAAAGTCAAGGTGGAGAAGATTGAAAATGGTCAGTTTTTTATCATTGTACCCATTTTGAAAACATCCCCAATTCGTATTGGTTCTTATGAGATAAATAAATTGAAATAAAAAGCCCTTAATGTCTTTTTTTTGTCTGATTTATTCACACAAACCTTCATGTTTTGCTTTGAATGTTACAATGTTGGTTGTTATTTTAAGATCTGTGTCTGGAGCAACGATGATTTTTGATGTTTATGGACAGAATGTGTTTTTCATGTGTGCGAGAACCTTGTGTTCACAGCAGCTAATAGAAAATTGGTATTGCTGGATTCGTGATTGTCAAGTCAAACTGTACTAGTAGCCACAGCAACAATTCTGTCGCCCCACATGTGGTGATAAAACACACTCATAGTTTCCCAGACACTGTGCTCATTAGACATGTCGGTCAAGGGCTGTCCGACATGTCCTCTCCCCAGCAGAGAGTGAGTCAGCAGCACGTGGAAGGCACAGGAGTCCACCCTGGTACAGAGAAGTGACTCATAGCACTTAACTAGGCACGACTCCTGCTATTACCTGTACCATCTGAAGGTGCGCCCTCTGCTGTTCAAACCATGTCATGATAGCAGGCCAAAGTATTTGTAATGGAGGGTATGTCCCAATATGGTAATGTTAACAGCAGAGTTAAGTAGACAGTTGCTATCGAGGGCATCAGGTATTTTTAGACCCCAGTAGAAGATGTGGATCATGTGTCCAACATTTATCATCCTGTGTCTGGTATTAAAATAATTGAAAGCTGAACCCGCAGCTTATTCAATTAACACAATATGGCTTGTCACAGCAGGTAATCTGAATGACCTGCTGTGACAAGCCATATTGAAATATTAACAGTGGCACCTGTTCCAGTAGGTGTCTCCGGATGACAGTGCAGTTATCATGGATTTTGCACTTTTAAACAGAGTACAGCATTAATAAGTGCCTCTATTTACATCTTTCCTGCTTTGACCCTTGATTGGAACAGTATTGCCAGTTCATGCTGGCAGAACCAGACAGACAAATGCTGCACAGCATGTTTTAATTTTGTTGATGTACAAAAAAATTGTGAAACATGCATAAGTGGTTATGTTATGACAGGATAATTGATGTAGCCTAGTTGAGAGAGAACTGGTTTGTGGCCATTGTTGGGCTGGACAGTGATCAGTCCATAATTCTGTTGAACGATGTGTTGTCAAGCGAGTGAAGTGCTAAGCTGCTGTCTCAGGTGGTGAAGACTCACATTTGTGTTTTTGCTGCACGCTGTCCATCATCTATTTGACTTGAACCAGCCTTGACCTGAGAAAAGTGTCAAGTGGTTTTACTTTGTTCCACACAAAGATCCTGATCTCATGCAACACGCATCCCGTTGCACAGTTGATCTAGGCCACATTACTCAGCAGCCAACTCTGTGATGTGCCACTGCGAATCGTGTCCCTTTAAAAATGCATGTTCGCTCTGGGCGCTGTATCTTTAATGAGGTGTGTCTGAAATATTTGATAGCCTCGTGCTCATTTGAAAAACAAATACGTTTATTTTCATTAATATTTGATACGGAAATGAATATATGTAAAACACATACATTAATTAGCCTGCTTAGATCAGTTGTCTCTGTCTAATGCAGAATGAACATTTCCGCACTGTAACTCCCCACAGGCCACACTGGTGCATATCATTCTCTGGCGTTTCACAGCCAAACCACTTCATTTTCAAACTGGGATTTAGCATCTTTAAGACGACGCGCTCTCAATGACATGATCAAATTCCATGTAGCAGGGAGGCGGAAATGTAAAATTGATGTTTGTCAAACTGTGTTGCTTGAAGGAGGAATGAATAAGCAACAGTTTCCAACTGTTGCGTTGCAAAAAATGAACTGTGGCAACACAGAGCTGATTCTATCGCAAAGGGTCGAGAAACGGGTCTGGAGAATCAGTAGTGGTTTCTGCAATATGAGGAGGTTTGGATCTTTGGATTTCTATAAAACTATTTTTAAAACATACAAGGTTTCCTGTAGGCCTATAAAGTGGTGGATGTGATGTCGGGGCATTGACCTCATGACCTTGTTGTGCGACAGAGTTTGTTGTGTCTAACTCTGCCACCATATCTGATCACTACTTTTTAAGGCACATGTGGACTGCGAACGTACTGATCTTCTGCGCTCCGAATAAAACCCTCACGCGAGGAGAACCCCTCATGTGCTGACCCCTCCCCACTTCTGATGTACTTCAACCTCAACTAATTCCTTCTGCCTCAAATGATGCTTAGCATTTATCCCTCGTCAAATGTTTCAGCTGCTAATTTTCAGCAACAACCACAAAGCTTTTTTAGTTTTAACATCAGCATTGTCCAGTGTTCTCTTTCAACCCATTTACTATTAATGTCTTTGGATTAGCTGCTAGTGCCACTTGGGGTGCAGTACCCCCCTTTTCCACCAGATGGTGCCGGAGGCCTACATGACCGGCAAAATAATCCACACGTTATAATGGCCACTAGAGGGCAGTGCTAATCCATCAAAGCCTCCCATGCTGCTGGTGAGGTGTGGAAGTGTGATGTATGCTCTCTGGCACCACCTTTGACAGCACCAATCTGGTGAGTCATTCTGCCACTGTTTGAGATTTTTTTTTTCCCCTCTTTTTTTTTATTTCAGCACCAGAGACCGTGCAGTAATTAATAACTCGTAGTTTGTCCATCAAGGAAACGGGGGGAAAAAAACGATCCTGTTGCTGACGTCTTTGCCACTCACCCTTATCTAACTCAGAAAAGGAGACTGCGACGAGATAAATAAAGTTTCACATTCACAAGTTATAAAGAAAAATGTAAAATTTCCTTACCACCTTTTCCTAAGATGACAGGAAATGAAATGTTGGTTGACATAGTCCTTCGATGTCTTGCCAGAATAACATGGATGTTGATTGGAAAAGAGGTGAGGATGGGAAATTGCATATTTGAAACGCTTCTTTTATGCCGAGCAGGCGTTTGGCAAAGAGCTGCTCTGTGTGGGGTGAAACTTGTTGTGCAGTGCAGCTTGGCTCCAATCGCAGGGAGCCCAGCCACTGTTGATGAGTGTGAGTGGATGGTGAATGACAGGCCGAGATACTGCCAGTCAATCAGCAGGGTTGTCTGGACCCACTCCTCCTCCTCCTCCTCCTCGTCCTTCTTGTCCTCCTCCCTCTCCAGGCAATAACATGTGTGTCACCCTCCCGTGTGGAACCTCACCATGGCTGTTCCTCCATCGATCGTCCATCTCTCCTCTCCTCTCCTCTCCTCTCCTCTCCTCTCCTCTCCTCTCCTGGTTATCCGGAGGAGAATGGTGCAATAAAGAAAGGGGCTTAGGTCCAAACCATTTGTCCTCTCTTAACGCACTCGTCAGCAGTCATATCAATAACCCCAAAGCAGCCAGGGAAGGCCGATCTATCCTGACACAGCATGTGCTAAGTTGCCAGCTTAACAAGCACCATTACTAATTAGCAGCGTTTGAGCTCTCTGTCCATTAGCAGTGGGGGTCAAAGCGTCGCAGTTGACAGGTGCGTGCGTTTCTTTTGTATTTAATCTCCGCCTTGTCTGTTTTTCGCTGTTTAAATTTATCACTGTCACTCTCTTTGATTGCTTTTCCTTATTGCCGCCTGAGCATGTCCTCCACCTCGCCACATATATGGTATCGTGGCCTCATGCATACACAAACGTTCCATGTGCTGTCTAATTAGCACTGTTCATCATGCCTTTCCCGCCTTGCAAATAAAATATATATACAAGGCAAAGTAGGGTGGGTTTCTAAATGCCTTTGAATGCATCTCCATGCAATTCCCACTCTTCAACTGATGTTAAACGTATTATGCGTTAACTCTACCACTCTGTGGAATGAGGGGTGGGGTGTGTGTGTGTGGGGGGGGTTCTATGAGAGATCACCTTGCAGCTGTCAAAACGCTCCCTGGAGATGGTGCGCGTATCCCTGGTGTAATCTGTCCTGGCAGACAGCTGATCTCTGTTGAGTGAAGCCGCTCCCAAGGAATCGGGCCTGAATGCCAACCCCCCCCCTCCGGTCTCGTGCTGACAACAAGCGGGCCCAGTCCATCTCTGGGGTCAAACTGCTCATCAAAACCAAGGCATTAGCTGTGCTGTGCTGTGCAGCCTCCAACAAACACTCCCCCGGCTGACTTACAACCTCCCCTCTCCACAGCACGTCTCCCTCATGGTCCAATTTCTGACTTTGCGTCAAAGCAGGCAACTTAACTGACGTTAATCGCTCAGCGCTGGTCAAATCGCTCTCTCTGTTTTTCAGCGCTGCCCTTTTCCACTCTTGACATATTGTATAATGCTTTGCTCATTGACTGTTGCCAGAGTGATATTGTGGGGAGTGGATGAGAGGTGTTTGGAGAGGTGATCTCACCATTATCCCTAAGCCTCTCCTTTATCGTGGGCAGATCAAAGTGGTATTCATGCTTGGTCTCTACCAGCCGCATCTCTAGTGGCGAATTATACTCAAATGCAACATCGAAGCTTTTCCGTTCATAGATGAAACGCTGATGATCTAAATCAGCAGATGGAAGTTCAAAAGAGCCAATCGGGGGCCGGAGCTGACCAAGAAAAGGATATTGTTGGAAACCATCAGCCACATAAGATTGTGTAGGTTTATGAGAGCGGTTTGAGGTTTTGGGAAGTTGAGTTACTGGTGGAACAACTATAAACACAAAAATATAACAAGTTGTGGGTTTATGTTTGTCTGTGTGCCAGGCTTTGTTAGTTGAGTGTGGTCTCCTCCTGGAGTCTTTGCTAATTGCCCTGCTACCAGGCACTGATGACCAATATACAGAAAACTATTCCACCAGGACAAAAAGATGCTCTTGCACATAACCCTGCTTTGTAATTGGAAACAAAAGTGTAATCTAACAAACATGGCCAAGCTGTTTCCCCCATTTTCAAGTATTAATTATTAAGTTAATTAAGTTCAATCTAACCAGCTGCTCGCATTAACTTCACAATTTAATGTCGCTTTAGGACAATACAGCTACATTATGTCTGGAAATATTCAGTTGGAATATGAGTCTTAGGTTGGACACAGGATTGTTGGACACTGTTCTAATGTTGAAGCACTGTGGCAGCTGTGTGCATTTAATCACATGCCTCCATGTCTGCATTTGTTGACATTCAGAGCTGTGTAGTTTTTCTACCGTCCGCGTTCAGTTTTCCATCTGTTTGCATATGCATATATGCATAGTTTTGTATATGCTGTCTGTTGGCATGAGTCTGTGGCTGATTGCTGATAGTGAATGCATCGCGTGCAGTTGGGCTTGCATACTTAATGCCGGAAGGCTGGTTCTGCGATTGCAATCAGAGGGATTAAACAAGTGTGCTGGTTGCAGGGAACAAATAGCAATTCATCCAAATTCAACAAGTGCGGCTGATGGAGGGCAGCGGAGACAGGTAGACGAGTGGGTGAATTTCAGTGAGGCCAGCATCACTGAAAGCTGATTCTTCATATCAGACCTCCAACCTCCTCTTCTTTGTTTTCCTTCTCCCGCGTTCTCACTCCCCTGCATGTATTCGCATTGATTTACAAACACATGTATAACCCGAACGCCGTTTCTCCGGAAAGCCTGAGGAGAAACTATTGCAGAGAAACCTAGTTAGTATTCTGACCACTTACCGCGCAGGAACACAGATTAACACCCGTCGCTGTCAAGATGTAGAAGAGGTTCTCTGTTGGTGGAGGTAATGGAAGTGGCCAGGGAGGAAATCAGAGGTTGATGAGAGGTGGAGAAACTGGTCTCCGCCTCGTCCTGATGCAAATGTCACTATTCTGTGCATGTAAGGAAAGAAAGCAATTTACCAACAAATGCAGGGATGAGGAAAGACAGATAAATGAACTCCATATATATATATATATATATATATACATATATATATATATATATATATATATGTTGCCAACGTTTGTCCTTGAGGATGCCGTCTCTCCTCTTGTCCTGTCAGCAGAGTTGCATGGATTCATCTTCAGCTACAGGCTTGGGAGCCTTATGTCCTGAAATGCCCCCTGCAGGACCTTAACAGGACTGTGTAGCAAAGTAGAGATGTTGAATTTGTTGATTTGTGTGACCACTGCAGTTGTCCAGGGACGAGCTGCAAATGAGCAGCATTAATGGACGGAACGATGTGACGACTGTACAATTCCAGCTCGGACTGTTGGTGCACAGTGGATTGTGTTACGGGACGTGGTCCCATGAGGGCTCTGTTCATTTCATCGATCTGTAGGCGCGATGTTAAATCAGAGAAATGCAGAAACACAGACGTTTCCTTTGCTGCCACCACTGCTTCCTCATGCACTGCAGTTAATAAATATTTGAGAACCCCCACCCCCCCCATATCAGACAGGCTGTAAATTCATTCTGGGATACATCCACTGCTCTCTGATCCCTGCTGTCACGTTCCCCGCAACACACTAACACTGCCAGCACACAACCTCGGCGGCTGCACGGCTGCCTCTATATTTCAGACTGTGTCATATACCGGTGAGAGATATGGCCCCTGATTTCACTTATGTTGGCTCTTTTATCTGCGCTGGAGTGAAATGACCGTTGATCAGTGTCGTTTAGTCTCAGGCCGATTGAGTGTTTACACGCCGCGGCGAGCGACGGTGAACTGTCTGCTAACCGTGCAAACAATTCAGTCCAGTTTAATGCTGACGTCGGCGCGTCTTTGGTATTAAATGCTCTCGATTCAGTCTGGAGCTGCCACGTCTGGATTTGATTTGCTGATATCAAACCAAGATCATGTGAGTGGAATGAATGCCTGACTGATTTTCACATACGTGTACACGTGGGAATCAGTCGCTTTCCAGTGGGGACAACAGAGGGCAACACTGGGACCTATAGGCCCACGTCTCCTTCCTGGTTGGAACCATTTGTCATATTCACTTCCCTGATGCAGTCGGCCCTCTCGAGGAAAACAGATGAACTTGTCCACGGGCTGTTCTTCATCCCGTGGCACCGCACACCTCTTCCTTCTCTGAGTCTGTGAGTGCAGTCTCATCCCCTCCCTCGGCCTCCGCCTCCTCTCAGCCCCGGACAACAGCTTTGGTGCCCTTGATGGCGCCTCCCTCATGTCCCCCTGGCTCCTCTCGAACTCGGTCCTGCGGTGTGAGCAGAACATTTTTCATCGCCTTAATCTCATCCTTCAGCTCGGACACATGCTCGATCAGGGCCTCGAGGCGACTCAGCACTCTGGCCTGTCCCGCGGGGCAGACCATGACCATCCAGCAACATGAAGCCATGACTGCTAGACGCACATTAACGTCACATCATTTGTGTTTCAGGTTCTCGACTCGTTCATACTTGTTCACGTGTTGGCAATAAAAAATGATCAATACCATAATTTACACACGTGTACAATCAAAACAACACCCCACAACAGTTACTTGAACGTCTCTTTACCCTCTGATTAAAGTTATGTCCAATTGCAACAGGTTGGCACGGGACAAAATTACATTTGGCCCAAGCCGAGAGAAAGAGCATATTTTATTAAGACTTTGCTGCTAATTAAACAGAAAAAAGAGCAAGTAAAAATGAATTAAAAGCAGCGATGATTTTTAAAAAAATAAAAATACGGCATTAGCCATTTCCACCCTCTCTCAGTGCACAGTTTCAGCCAGAGATCACTTTGTCTTCATGCAGACACTGTATATTCATAAGCCCCCGTCTTCGCTCCACTTCATAGACCTTTTGAACTTTGGTTTCTTGGCATAATAAGCCACACTACATTCGCCGGATGTCATTCTCATTTTTATATAAGCAGTCCACTCAGTCCCTAAGGTTCAAGCAAACCGCAGTATAATAATGACTCTGAATACCAGATATGGGGCTTTAACATTTGAAAAAAAATGATTCCATAATTTCGGACTAATGCGTGACTAATAGCTTTCTTGCTCTTTCCGTCTTCTCGCCCCGTCCCTCCTCCCTCACTCGGCTCTCGCTTTCCAAACGCCGCTTCCCGTGCTTCTTTCCTGCAGTTTGTTAGAAGATGTAGTGAAATAAAGAAAAAAAAAACATGGGGACAGTGAGGGATAAGGGAAGTTTTAATTGGGGCCCTGGAGAGAAGAGGGCCTCACGTACATTGCAAATGCACTCAGCTCTTCAGGGAAAGGATGAGCAGCAAGCTGACGGCCAGGAGGGAGATGGAATGCAGTTATGTCAGAGGGAGACACATTCATAAGACGCCTGCTTGTGTTGGTATTTTATAAAACAGCAGAGTGCTCTATCTCCTCCAGATTGATGCATTGCGTCTGAAACCAGCTATGTGAGAGATCTCTGACGACGAGTCAGACTTGTCTAATGTGGAATAACTTCCCTCATGTAAATAGAAAAAGACAAAGATTTAACTCCAGCACCAGAACAAAGGTTTTTTTTTTCCTCAAGTCTTTGGGATTCATTGTCTGTGTGTCTAAAGCTCCCGTCTTACTCCCCTCATTGCACCCTTTCCTCCACTCTTCTTCACTTTCATCCATACAAGTACTGGCCCATATTGAGTTTCTGTCTAGGTGCAGTCCACAAACTGCAAGCACCGCTCGCCCCTTAAACCCTGAAGAAACGTCGATCAAAAGTTAGGGGGAAACGGGAGGAGCGGCGCATAACAACAAACGAACGGCGGCGGGAGTGACCCCTGAAAGACTGACATCACTAGGAGTAATTGCCTGTCATGTGCCGTACTGTTTCACTTTTCAAATAACAGCGCACTCTGTCATTCATTCAGGGGCCAAGGTCGCTGCACTGGTCCTGCAGAGAGAGCGATAATTGAACGGCGGCGCTTCTCTCTGGACGGCCATGTGACGGAGCGACAGCAGCGTCAGGAATGAGGCGAGGCGTTCTGAATCTGAATACAGTTTGTGGGATTTGTTGGGAGCTTTATTTAGTGGTGCGTGGGCTCGGAATGACTTATTATCCTGTTCGGCATTTTCTCCAGCTCTTGGTCTCCACTTTCCCGTCCAGTCCTGGATAATGGGAAAACCAAAACAAGTAGAGGAGTTTGAACCTGTTCCCCTCAGCCTAACAGACAATTCACAATCTCATGTGGCAGGAAATCCATTTCTTTTTTTTTTTCTTCCTTAGGCTAATGCCTCTCTCTTTTTTTTATGATCCGCCATAACACAAAAAAAGGCCATAATGTAGCTAAAGCACTTTCTTCAACCATCACTTATCTCCTCAACCTACATGACAGGCCAGCTGCAAAATACCATACATTTGCTGCAGTGCATAGACAACACGTATGGGATTTTACAGCAGCAGCTTTACTGTAGTCCTGAATCCACACAGTATGCATTTAGTCTGAGCTTCTGCTGTGAAATCAATACACAACCAATGTAGTGACTGTCATTGTGTATGAACTGGAAGAAAATAGACTCTCTAAAAAGACTTTCTCACATAAAGTGCAGGTGATATGTGAACCTGTGTGTGGCCAGTGTAGAAGGCTCTATTGATTTAAATACACAATTTCCTCATTGGACAAGCGCGAGACAGGCAACTGCAGATGCATTGTGTGTACACTATGAGGGCGCTTTTCCACCAGGCCCCAGCGGCTGAAAACGGTTCCAACTGTGGTTCCAAGCGTGCTGAGTCATAGACATATACAGTATATATATATACTTAGAGGCCACATTGTTGGTCTGTTGCTGCGGTACGTGAGCGCGTCCGCCATATTGGATGTGGCAGATTTGCCCGTAAACTAATAGAAGTAAATGGACTGAACTTCATAAAGTGCCTTTCTATAAAGTGCTTTCAGTTAATGCCCCTCATTCACCCATTCACACACACCCAACAATATATTTGGGAAAAGTAGGCCCAAAAAACAACATATGTAACTTTTAAAGTGATGATTATAAATATTGTAAAATAGTGTTCTAAAGTATTGTTATTAAATACCCCCACACCCCCAACCGGAAACCCAGGGGAAACACTGATATATCTACATGGGGGCATTGATGAACATATATAAATATACACACATGTATCTATACAGCTATATAATTGCAGTCTCTCTCTGTGCCAGTATGTATGTGTGTGTGTAAGTTAAAAACCTTGGAAAAGAATACTCTTGCACAGATTTTTCTCTGTGTTGCCAAAGCAACTTACGACGCTCTCTTTCCACATCCAAGATGGCGTCGACGTTGACGTACGATTCAGCGCTCAATGCGGCGTCTTGTCTTCTACCCGAAAACTGACGTCATCGGGCTGCTTCGTACATGTGCGCTTTTCAAATCGCGGTGACGTGCGATTTTATTGAAGACAAATTAAAGCCATACACGTCACGTTACAGCTTTTGTTCCGCTTGGAATAAAACGGAATTTAACACATCTCTGTTAAATATCTACCCGTGGCTGTGTATATCTATCCAATATCATTTATTCACTCTAATCACTATTTGTTTCACTCCATTAGACGGAGTTTGTTGTTGTTGTTGACAACAACAAACTCAGTTTCCGCGTTTACAGCAGTTTCCGCGTTTACAGCCCCGCCCCCTTCCCCCGCTTCCTCGCTAATCTTTCAGGAAGCGGGGGAAGACTCCGCCCACGTAGCGACAGTGTACTGGAAAACCAACCGTACTGTACTGTGCCGAGCCGTACTGTGCTGTACCGTTCTGAGATGACGCTAAGCGCCCTAAGTGTACGTAAATATAAGACGCATACTTGATGAAAATGATCCAACATGATTACAACAGGTTAGCGGACACATGCTAAAAATATAACAACATAACAAAATAATATAAAAATATAACATTTTTAAAAACATAATCTATATTACAGGGTCTAATCCTACATTTGTTTGTTTGTTCTGTTTCAATATGTTGTTCTCCTGAGTACACACAGCCTAAAATGTTTCTCTAGGTTGTCAACACCTTATCTGTTTTTTTTAATCTGTGTCTTTTTGCTCAGTGAATGAGCTAAATCGTGGCAATGCTTTGCAACTGAAGCACAAAATGAAAATACATGGATGTGTTGTTGTACAACATTGTGATATAGTCATTCAAGTACAAAATAACGCCACTGGCAACAGGAAGTGGGATTTTTTTCTTTTGAGCAGAGTAAAACAGTGAGCAGCGGTGACCAGTGGCAGGTGAAGTGATTACCTCGTTACAGTGGCAGTGGGCAGGTGTGTGAGGCAGCCTGTCAACATGCTTCCCTGAAAGTTGTGTTGTGTTGGAAGGAAAAGGAAAACAGGCAGATGTTAAGTCTGCAGATCTCAATCCAGTCGAATCATCTGTGGAATGTGCTGGAAAAACAGTTTTGATCCATGGAAGCTCCACCTTGCAAATGACAGGATTTGAAGGATCTGCCACTGATGGTCTGGTGCCGGAGACCACGCCACACCTTCAGAGGTCCAGTGAAGTGTGTGCATGGATGGATCAGTGATGCTGTGGCACCACAGAGGGACCTACTCTGTGTTAGGTGAGTGGGTCATACTCTTATGGGCTGATTGGTGTTTGCTGCTGTTCATGCAAACTGCTGAGCGACTTCTCTGCGATCAGTGAAAATTCAGTTTAGACCTGTTCATTCTGATAGATGCGTTGATGTGGACCGCATTTGGCGCCATGTACGAGTAATGTGAGTTCAGAAGGCCGACAGAGGGTGACGGTCCTCTCTGCAGTCGTGTCAGTTGTTGTCAGTTTTTGTCAATAATTGTTATTCCTCCACATTGATAAGGTGACGCTTTGGCCTTGACATGGTTATTTTGGCAGAGTGATGACGAACAGGAGTGAGATAGGGATGGAGAGAGCAGCGGTTGCAGAGGTGATGTGATAAAAGATTCATAGTGTAGCAGAGCCCAGGTCAGCTGGGGCCTCGGCAGCCTCTGTATATCACCACCACCAGCACCAGCAGCAGCAGCAGCAGCAGCAGCAGCAGATTATCCAGCTTTCACTGCAGAGGCAGGGAATTTGTGCATATGTGCGTTTGTCTGAAGAATATAGACAGAGACAGGAATGTAAATATAACAAACACAGATCGTCTGATGTGAGTCAGTTTATGCCTGCGGCTAAACAGTCTGATGGACTTTCACGCCCCCCCCCCCCCCCCCCACCCAGTTGTAATGTTAATGTTAAAGAACCTTGATGTGTGTTTGCACCTGAGTCAGCGTGGAAAACGTCAATATCGTGTGAATATGCAAATAATACCGCAGCTCCTCCGTGACCCGCGTGCCCGCCGCACATTAACATCTCGTACAGCTCTCTGGGCGTGCTGTTTAAAAATGCCAAAAGTTGCACATGGGTTTATTCAGATAAGCATGTGGCGACGCTCCCCACCTTTTGCCCATAAAGCAGTTTGTCTGACAGCGCCAATGAATATGTTACTGAGTCTGTGAGATTAAGAGGGACAGGCAGTACGTTCCGTATCGAATCAGGTGGAAGCCATTTCTACCTCTGCTATACATTTATCATCCCATGTCAGGAGTTTATTCCCCCCCCCATCATCCTCCCCTGCTCCCGCGTGGTGTCAAAACAACACCTTTGGCATCTATTGGATTTCATACATATTACTCTTTCTCGAACTCTCCCGGGAGAAGTGGGGAATTTAGAGCAGGGAGCAAAATGACTGATGTTGTGATGAGTTAATCGTGATTTATAATAATGTTTTCCAGTGCGAAAAAAAGAGGTTTCATTATTTGAACTATTTTTTTCTCCTCGCTGAGATTCCTGTAATGATGATGTATTGCTGGCATTGGCTCCCTGCTCTGATTTGACGTTGGCACAAGCGACCATATTGAATTTTGTTTTCAAGTTCATCTCCTGTTGGTAGACACTGGAGAAAATGTACCTTACTGCTGGTGAATTCTCCTCACCCAGGCGTGTTTTTTTTTTTTTTTTGGTAGGGTGCAAGACTTGATGACAAATATCATATGATGTTTGTCGCTATTTTCCTGCAGGGAGAATGAAAACAGACATATTTGGATTAGGAGGAGATAGAATGCATAGGGTACTAATGCTATGTAAAAAAAACACGTGTATCGCGGTTTCAAAATATGTCTGGTGGTATTTCTGTTTTTCTCTTTGTTATCAAACTCCCTTTTAAAAATGATGGTGGTGTAGATGATCAGCGCCAGAAACAGAATAGATGTTGAAACATCACATTTTAAACTATGTTCCAGTCTGTTTTCGTGTGTGTGTGTGGGTGTTGCTGCATATATTCTGATTTTACCTGCTGCGCATATGGGTGTGTGTGTGTGTGTGTGTGTGTTACTGTGAGCGTGTGCATATTGCATCTCTTGCTACTATCAAACATGAATAACGCTGTGTGCGTGTGTGGTCACTGTTGATTATGTTGAGAGCCTCTTGTGTTGCCCAATTCCTGTGTTTGTACAATCATTCTGGTTCTTCTGTCTGTTCAATCTCTTTGTTACTGTGGAAATTATGGGCTGTTTTCAGTGGATATGAGATTTTTCTCGCTGGTGTGATGTGATGTCTCATAAGGACCGTTCTTAAATTTATTTCCTGCATCAGTTTGCATTTCAATTTATTGTACTTCCAGCTATTGTTCTTTTCTTCCCCACCATTATTTGTACTCACCAGATGCCCATTATCTTATTTGTTGTCCTAAGTCTTGATACGTGTACATTGTTCACTTCCTGTTTACCAGATTGCCTTTGTCTCTATATAGATGCAGCTCTTTTCGTGTTTGACTGCAGCTTTCCATATTGATTTTCATGCACTTGTCTTCTGCCCGTCTTTGACATATTGAGAGCATTTATTATTTCCTCTGGACCTTTTCTGCATTGCCCGTTGCTGATCTTCAGTTTTCTTGAGCCCACTGACGTGACGACTGATGTTTTTTTCATAAGACTGCAGCTCTTTTAAGTGGAGTTTTAACTTTTGAAGCTCACCCTTTGTTCCCTACTGATCGATGCTTTTGTGTTCTGTTGGAGAGACGGAGAAGAGAACATGGTTTTGTCTTGTGTTGGACAGGGAGGATTTAATGTGCAGAATGAGAGATACATGGGGAACAGGCCACTGTGTATGGTTATGGAGCAGCCTTATAGTTATGGATTATAAAAGAATGTACAAATTGTTGTCAATGAGAGAGGATTATTGACCACTGTCGTTTAAAAAAAAAAGAGATCATACCGAAAAGACCTTCATGGACAACATACTGATCATGTTGTGGAACACGTTGTGGACAGATGCTAATGAGCCATACCTGTCACAATTACCTAAAGCTAAAATTCACCAGGGAAAATGTCCATTCAAACATTCAAGTCCTTTTATTCAAAATCTGAAACAAAGGAATGTTTGGCATTTGCCTTGGAGAAGGTCTTTAATCAATTATCAAGTAGTTTCTGATTAATGTTCTTCCAGTTACCTAATTGGTTAAATGACTAATTAAACATAATTATTGTTCAGTGATCAAATGTGTTAATCATCTGGTTCGCTTGTAAAAACTAGTGTTTATTTTTGTAAGCATCTTATCATAACTAGTGAATTTAGTAAAAATGTAAAATTGTATGTAAAATTAGGAGTCGTTGCAGAGTGCTGTGAACGCACACAGCCTTGAGGCTGGGAATGTAGGAACACAAATGTTTCCACCAACAGTTCACAGAATCAAATGCACATGTGAGGAGCGTTTCATTTGCTCCACTCCTGAATATAAAACCCATTTTATATACATAAGTTTGACAGTGAATAGACACATTAACGACTACAGCTTGTTTCCGTGGTAATAAAAATCACACTCTGGATGTGCCCGCGGTAATTACTCTTCATGAGACAGGGGAAAAAAAAAAAACACTTTGATATTGATTACTCTCATATTTCATTTTTATCTTCTGAGACATCTCGAGGGGGAGAGAGTAAAATATGCCGGCAGATTAGGAGTGCGTCTTGAGGAGGATGTTTGTTTTTTTCCCAGAAGGCTTTGAGGCTGCAGTGATGAGTGTAAAGAGGTTGGCCGTGTGGCAGCGTTCACACTAACGCACAAACAAACTTTGACGTCGGTTTCAGCAGCTTCCCTGCGATGAAAATCCAAAGACGCGATAGATGCACAGTAGCTGAGAGAACCCCACTTGACAGTGGTGTTGGAAATTTGGCTAAAATCATATGTTTTTTAATTTAGTTTATATTATGCTGTGTTCCAGCAGGGTCTGTGTTTGGTTGAATTGAATTATTTTAGTTGACGTTCTTGTGATGTGTTCATTAGAAACTTTACTTAAATTGTGATACATCAAGATCACTCATTCACAATATATGCACCTGTAATTCATTTCAGCCCAGTCTTCTGCACACTAGATTGGGACGTGTTAATTAGAGCGGGTATTAGTGGCAGTGTGATGATCCCTCTGTGACTGAAACCTCTGCACAACTCCCAACATTAGTGACCTTTTACTGGAACTGCTTAGTCGCGTTATAACTGGAGTTTAAAACATTTACATTCAGTGACATTCTGGAAATGTCAGTGTCAATCCATCAAAAGGAAGTTCACATACATGCCACTTGGTCATTAAAGTCATTAAGAGTTTTCCTGTGGGCCCAGTGAATGCAATTTCTCTGCAGCCCATCAACATTTATTAAGAAATTTTAGCCTCCACAAAAAAAAAAGAAACAAAACCACACAGAGTGACACTGCGACCCCTCGAGCCACGTCAGCTCAGGACAAAAAATAAACGACCAAATGTGTCTCGTTGCCCAACCCCGCATCAGACGCCATGAATCATCCAGATGTGAGGTTAGTCCTCATTACAAATCCCCAGTCACAAAATGGCATGTGGCTGTGATTGAAGCGTTTGGCTGCACACTTATGAAAACCCATGTTTTTCAATGAGACACTTGTAATCAAATGACTTCCATGATTATTCCGCCACAAAACAACCCGGGAAGATAAGACCATGTGTCTAATTTACAGAGGCTGCTCTCGCTCTCTCTCTCTCTTTTCCTCGCTCTCTCTTTTCCCTCCCTGTCAGTCTCTCTCTCCAATTCTTTTTCTCATTTCGCCTCTCAAAATGAGCTTTTCCTAATGCATCCGACTAATCTCAGTGTCACGTTTCCTGTTGCTGTCCACCTCTTTGTCGTCTTTCTAAATCTCTCTCTCTCTCTCTCTCCCTCTCTCTCTCCCCCTCTTTCCATCTCTTATTCCGTTCATCATTAATTCATGTGATGCAGCACAGCAGAGCCTCAGTGAGTGATACACTTCAACCATAACAAACAAGCCCAAATATCTGCACTCAGCAGGAATGATGTGCACCGCTGACGACTTTGCAGTGAGAGAGTGAGCTGGGGATGAAAAATTATTTTTATTTATTTTTGAAAGTAAAACTTTTTCCTGTTTCATCAGAAACTTTTGATATTTTGATGAGACGCAAGTCTGATGAGAGGGTCTTTCATCATGTTTCATTTTTCCACAGCCGTAATGAATATTCAGATGTTTTACTGCCAAAAGCCTGAAAATCACAGCTGATGTTAAAAGCAACTTGCAGTTCAAAAAAAAGAAAAAAGAAAAGAAATGTTGTATTTCTTTCGTCTTAGATGAAAATCTCCAATCAGTCAATCGAGCAATCAGACTTCAATTGTATTGCAAGTTTTAAACAATGCAACACAAATTGCTTTACAGAATAAAGGCAATGAACATGAATAGCATCAGGAGGGTGTCGCATGTCCTGCGCACACCCTGCATGTAAAACCCATTTGATGAGGAAACTATTTCACTATTCACATATCAGAATACATTTGATTTATATAAGCAATATGAGCAATAATACCTAATTATTAAGTAATAATTAGGTGAAAATCCATCCATGTGTTGTTTGTTTATTTCATCATGTCTGCATCTACTGTATGTACACACGTAGGATTTCAGGATGTCAGGATGTATGACTATGCAATATATTACAATTACACATTATTTACAAGACGTGCGTCAGCACATTATCTGCTGTGTTTAAAGATGCAGGGTTTTCCATTAGTTAACAAAGCTGTGCTCGTCTGACATGGTCTAATATGTCTCACTAAATGACAAAAATATTCAGATTAACATAATAACAGAACTGAGCTCAGACTTGACTAACAAAGCTATTGTTTGTGCAGTATTTTGCAGTCTTTGCATGAGAAATGGATGCATTAGTATTTTGCAAACACTCATGACCAGACTGTCAAAAAAGACGAAAACTAAACCAAAATTAGTTTTTTTCCCCCACAATTACAAAAATAACATCTGTGCTGTGTTTTGTCACGGCAGCATGTGCCAACATGTGCTTTCTGTTTCCCAGATAAGGAAAAATAGACTTATTGCTCGTATTATTATTATTTCCAAAACCACACACTGACAAACACAATAACACAGTGCGTTCCTATCGTCTGAGAACTGACAGAGACCCTACAAAACATTTCTTTACAGATGTTCGATCAGCAGCTCATGTAAAACTGCAACTCCAGTTCAAAAAAGAAAAAGAAAAAAGAAAAAGCTAATTAGAGTCTATTTGCTGATAACTGCCTCGTCAGCTTATCACATCGCTCCCCCGACAGCAAACTTTAATTTTAGCTTCCGGGTCTGTCCACAACAGTTCTTCAATTTCAGCTTGACAGGAGCATCCTGAGCAGATCCCGTCCCGCGACGAGAGCACTGCCTCACAGCGCGTCCTGCTGGCTCGTGTCCACCCCCTGTGGACAGAACCGTTTTGACAGGCTGTTTTGTCAAAGTGCCACAATATTGAGTGTGCCTATTGGAATGTGTTCACCCAAACCGAGTGCCTCGTCATCGCTGTCAAGACCGCACCGCTCCTGGATTAGCCTGTGCCATTAGCAAGTGCATGTGCATGTGCATCTGCTTTTTTATTTTTTGTGCACAGGTTAAAATGCTTTCTCATGTCTTCTGTGTATATAGCCACCTCAGCTATAACGAAGTCTGTTCTTTAGCTCTCGTTAATATTGAATGGGATTTAACATTCATTACTCCACTTTACCACAGGCTTATGTTTTATGTTAGTAGCCAGACTGAGTGACCGTGATTGCTGAACTGTTGGTTTTAAATGAGGCTTTAGTTCATTCGTTGTTCTCAGTATTGATGCCTGGGAGACCGAGGGGGCCGGTTGGCATCACTCCTGCACCTCGCTGCAGTGTGCGCTTTTAATGAAAATAATTAGGTGTTTTCATGCACTGATCGCTCCTCATCAACAGATGGTTTGTTTGCCTCAGCACAAAGACCGGGAGCAGACACAGCCACAACTGCCGAATGACTTTTATTGTTGACATATTCTTGAGCCTTGAGCATGTCCTCTGTGCGCACGGGAACCGTTTTTCTTTGTACGTCAGCTTGAGGTGTGTTATATTTTCAGGTGGCATTTGTTTTGAGTATTATCAAATGTGAAACGCAGGCTGAAAAGTGAAAATGAGGGAAGCTGAATGTTGCTGTGAGATAAATATGATGTTTTTGTACGATGCAGATTAAATGCCCAATCAGTTGCATAACCATAACAAGTCCCTGAGGTGCCACCAGCCCTGAAATCTGAGATTTTCCAGTGAGGAATTCACCTATGACCCTGTATGATTAATATGCTCGCTGCACTTAAGGTTTGTGTTAGAGCCTTGTTAGATTTCATCACTTTGAGTCTTGGCAATTATAGACCGAAGTTTACTGCTGAATACTTTATTAACCTCCACCTCCACCTCCAGTGTTTCAGCACTGTTGTGACACATTGTTTCTACATCTTCATTCTAATGTGGACAAACCGTGTTTAAAAATAATATTGACAAATAGGTTGAAGCTTACATGATTACATTTTTAGCCTGATTATAATTGACATTTAAGACAACAGGGTGAACGCAGACCCTCGGTTGTGTAGGGAAGATGTAAGAACTTGGTTTGTCTGTGCTAATTGTGTTGACCTTCTTTACGGAGGTGTGAGCAGCTTGTAGTGATGCCTATCTAATGAAAGTAGTCTATTCACCCTGTAGCCCTTTCATCCAGCGAGGGAGAAGCAGCTCGTCCATCCTTTAGACCAAACAGAAAACCAGACATGAATTTTTGTATTAACTGTTGCAAACTTCTTTGTTCATTGAATACTAGAAAGAAAGATGTGAAGGACACACGTGGGCAGAGATGTTTGTCTCGGGGTCCATTTAATAGTCTTAGGATCGTTAATGGGAGCTCACAATTTGAGTGTGTGCTCAAACAACTCCATTAGTCTTCTCCCTCTTTTTATTCGTTCCTAAACACACATATTTTTAGTTTGCAATTTGCCTAATTGCCTGTAAACAATCGCCGTCCTGTCTCTAAGGAGACTTAGACCCTGCGCAGTGTGTTTGAACTGTTGTGGCATAGCTCCCCGTAGCTCGCCCCCCCTCCCACACCTCTGCATTACACTTGCAAATAATCATTACCAAAGACGCCGGCTGATAAACGGAGCGTGTGTGCGTGTCATTGCATTTTGTACGGAAACAGTGCATTATTATTTCAATGAAGATTTGTCACTGTCGTCTCTGTCTGCGTTTGTGTATGTGTGTTTTTTTTTTTTTTTGGACATCAACTCTAATTTGCCACAACAGTGACAGAATAATTGAATGAGACAGAAATAATGCTTTAATATAAATGCATTAGAAAGATCCTTATGGGGAGAAATGGAAATAGCAGCTTGATAAGTTAGGTCAGTTTAATTAGAAGCCAGACTGCTGGTTTTTACTAGCTGGTTTCTAAGTATTATAACCAAACAGGTGGAAGCTACTGATTTGGCTGTGTACTAAGTAAATATTCTCTCACTGTGCAGCTCCTCTTTTAGCTCCTGAAACAGACTCACGGATACAGAAACAGGTTCTGTTTCTGAGGTTACTTTGGGTCTCTGCCTCATTTTCACATGATTGCATAACATAATATCTGCACGTTCACACTGCTCGTCTCCCATTGCACCACATCCCAGTGGTGATCAATTGCATTCAGAGCCAGTGACTGATGAGGACACTGACCCCACTGTCATGTCCGCGAATGTTTTCAATAACTTTGGCCTTTCTGACATGGCATGTGACATTATTATGATGGACGCACCTGTTAGAGGATGGTAAATTGTGGCCTTGAAGTGATGCACATTGTTGTGAGCCTGTTACCTCTGCAGCCTCAGTGTTGAAGGGATGAAAGTTTTCTCTATCTTTTCTTTTTTTCTTTCTTTCTTTTTTTGCTATCTCTAATGTTTGTGACCTGCCGGCAGGGTGACCAGTATATTTTCATTGCATAGTGACTCTGTGTCAGATGCATTATTACAGTAGCCTAGTATTTGTGTTAGTTTTCCTGTGCATGCTCGTTGCTTTGCGACGTGTGTGTGTGTGTGTGTGTGTGTGTGTGTGGTTGACATGACGGCACGTGCTCCTTAGGAAAGGAGGGTTGGGAGAGCATGGGAGGAGGAGCGAGCGGGTGTTTGTGTCTCAGGTGCACTACAGGAAATGAAAAATGAAAATGAAAAATGAAAAAAAGAAAGAATATGCGAAGCACTTGTCATAGGAGGCGGCTGCCATTTCTGACGGGAAATTAATAATGTATTCTTGCAAATTTGCCGTGTCATTCGGGGTTGGTGGTGGTCTGCGGCTGGATGGAAGAGGAGGAGAATGCTGATCAGCTGACGGGAAGAGGACAGAAGTACAAACACACGGAAACCAATTGCATGTAAAGCACATGAGCTGTAACTGCTATGTGCCAGGATGTGTGTTTCATTCCTGTGAACCACATTCTCAACATTAATTGACTGTAATGGATATGTTTTGTATGTGATTCCAATCAATAGAAAATATGGATTTGCTAAATGCAGCAGGTCTCCAGGGGCC
Organism: Trinectes maculatus; assembly: GCA_016785345.1. Classification (NCBI taxonomy): domain Eukaryota; kingdom Metazoa; phylum Chordata; class Actinopteri; order Pleuronectiformes; family Achiridae; genus Trinectes; species Trinectes maculatus. The sequence continues at coordinate 306,267 of JAFBJQ010000926.1, forward strand.
AGTCAAGAGCTGATGGGTTACAGGAAGCAAGGAGACATTGATTGGCAGTAACTTCTAAATGCTTTCCTTCATTTTCATGCAGCATCTTATGATCCTTCTTCTTACTTTGTTTATCTGCAGAAAATAAGAAAATAAATAGCACTGGCGGTGAAGAGAATTCCAGGATTGTACGCGCCTCAGCAAAACACCCCCCCACCCCCCAAAGACAAGCAACACACATGCTACAAATATAAAATATAACGCGGCTAATTGCACTTTTCAATTACTCTAAGCGGTGGCTGGCAGCCGTCAGCCGTCACCTCACTGCACACAACAGTGGAATTACGACCGAATCAGCCATATAGCAGATGCTTGAATAAATGACAATGTGAATGTAAGCGCAGTGGACGCTGCCCAGTTATTACCGAGGCTGTGCATAATGCATTCTGCTCTGTGTCGGCTGGATATTGCTTTTCCTGATTGTGGAAGGTCAGCGTTCATCGGCGCACTAATATCCTCAGGTGATCCTCTCGTCTTTTTAAGGCAAACTCTCGTCCCGTCCGTAGATGTTTGTTTGCGGGAGCAGCTGTGGCGTCTGTAAAGGGCTCTTCAGTGCCTGTGTGTTCAGGTCAATTTCATGGCTGGCTTCATCATGGCATCTCATAGCTTTCATACAGCAGCCATGCTGCAGTCGAGTCGCATGAACTCATTGGTTTTATTGTCTTTGGCACACATGGCGTACAGTTCTGCCTTTGTCTCCAACATGCAGGTTCATATTCTTTGTGGTATCGCGATATCGAGTTTTGATCATTAGCAAGTCTAGTTGTAAAATCCCAATTGGCACGTATCGATTTTTTTTTCATCTTTCTGTTTCTGTTGCTCTCCCGCTCTGCCTCTCACTCCACTTGTGATGTGATCCGTCCCTCAGACGACTGGCAGAGTGTGAAACATGGAGTGTAGTTGTCAGACGCTGGTTGCTTTCGGGCAGAGCGAGTGCAAGGCTCGCTGTTCTTTTCCGCTTATTCCTTATAAGCCAATGTGGCCTACATGGTTTGACGACGAGCGGCGAGAGATGCAAAGAGCAAACAAGGCAGATGAAAGGGCTCCCAGCATCTTATCACTCTTGCGCTAAATAGACGTATTCATTAATTATTGACTTTTTATAGTCTCGTACAAGTCATAAGGGATGACTCCATCCACCAGGCGGCGAGAGATCAAGGGAGATCAAGGACGGGGCAAAGCATGACTCTCACTTTGATATCACCATCAGCACTGTAGCGTGGAGAAAAATGTGGAACTCAGCCATCGCGCGTCGTTTCAGAACTATAATAACATCACATCCATTCAGAGCTGCTTTGAGCTCCAGTGCTTCAAGCAGGTCTGAGTCTGTATGTTGGCATCAAACCGATACGACGCATTTGGTATAATAACAAAAGTGTTCACATTTCAGTTGTTTATTCGTCACGCCACTATAATGACGCTCCTCCTACAGGATCCATGGCAACCCATTGATTTTGATTTCACCTCTCACGAAAAAGCAGGTGATATTTGGTCTTCAAAAACATAACCACTTTTATAAGTAGTTAATGCTGAGGGCTTGTCCCTTCGCCTGCACGTGGTGCCTGCAGGGAGGAGAGGACGCCAGAGTGGTGGTCAGGGGTGATTGGTTTGGTAATTTACAGCGAGGATTGCTGTGTGGAACAAAGTGAGTTCAAAATGTCATGTGTCATTTTCCGTGATTGTGCGACTGGAGCTGCTCTTGCTTTGCCACATGTCTTCCACACAACACGGTACACACATACACACGGAGCACTTTGTGTGCCACACAAAAAGCCCTGCCTGCAACATGTTTTAAAGAAATTGGCCCTTTTGAAGTCAGGACAAGGGTTTTTGTAAAATGCAAGGGGAGCTCTCTTTAAAGGCTGCTAAACGTGCAAACCTCGCAGGCGAAACCTCTTTCAGACACATCGATTGCATCGGTGAGATCCAAGCCGCGAGCCGGGAATCATGCACTCGAATCACGTCCTTTTTAAATGTCTCATGTTTTTTTTCTGCCTTTGACCTTGATAGTCTGCACGTGTGTGTGCGCGCCTCAGAACAATCCATTTGTTTGTTCCTTCCTTTCTCCTCAGATCAGTACAGGAATATTCAGGCAAATTTACTTTTCCTGCAGCCTCTGATAAAGGCATGACAGTCCCAGGCCTTGGCTCTGTCATATTTTTTGTGTTCTTCATTTCTCTACTTTCATTTCAAATAAACATTCCTGTCCATGAGTGCAGCAGTTAAGCAGAAGCAATGTTTCCAATTCACTTTCCAAACAAACCTATTCAAAACGAAGGATTAAACAATTATTATTGTGTGATGAATGACAAAATGCACCAGGCATCAACACATCTGCTGTTAATGTCAGCATCCTTATTTAGCCTGAGCTTTGGGAAGTGTGTTATCATGAGACTAATATATGTAAAGATACATAAAGATACATAAAGATGCAGCTGTGTCTAGTAGGTCATAAACATATTATTCAGTGCTTTCAATCAGCATCAGCTTTTGTGTCAGTACTTTAGGTTTGACCATGACTGCCGAAATCCTCAGATCTGTTGAAGGTAAACTTCAAAGCTTTCTCCAGCTCTCAGACTGGACCTCAGATCAGTGTCACACTGCTCATCAGTCCGAACATTGTGTTTTACTCGTTTGACCCAATTTTAAATGCGACATGTGACGGCTGCCGATAATACAAAGTGAATTGGATGTGTATGCACTGCTGGAAAGTCAGACTTTATTAAATTGACTTATACTAAATTTACACAGAGTGTGTATCATTTTAGTCAATTGCATCTTGTAATGCATAACCCAGTTTGTTGTCTGTCGTCTGATGGCAAAACAATTCAAACGTATTGACGTTTTTGTCCCAAACCCATCTTGTGATGGATGATGTAAAATCTCCCACATTATCAGCCCCATCCAGCAGTTTTACACTTTTAGATTTCCCGAATCGAATGCTTCTTCTTATGAGTGATCTAGTGCAGCAGTTAAATTCTTACATCACTGGTATTATCAGCAATCAACCACAGAGCCATTAAGGATGTCACTGTCTTCTGAAAATAAAGTTTGCTCAGAGTCCAAACGATGCAGAATTCATACAAATGCCCCCCCCCAGTGACGGCATTTTCACAAGCCTGAGGCAAGGAGAGGGCTGCTGAAGTGAAGTGTGTCAAACAGCAGGTTGTCAGACGAGGTTGTACGCCTGAAGGTGTCCTGTTTATCCACGATGTCTCTGTCTCTTAGATGACTGAGCAGATTTGTTGTTGTAGTGTAGGATGAGTCCACAAAAGACTGATACCTTTGTTACTTTGCCATCCGTGGTATAGAAGCCAACACAGGCTATTGATCGAGGTTATAGTCCACTGCTGGTACGACCACACTGCTTTACTCTGTTAAGTTAAAGCTAGCTGGGTGCTCGCGGCTCAAGGGAGAGGCTTGTGATTGGTTACATAATAGGGCATAACACCACTGCAAGCCTCAGTGAATGATGCCATGCTGTGGGTTAAGGGCTACTAGACACTTGCAGAGAGACTTCAGGGGGTCTGGGGGAGATCAACCTTTGCCTCTCCCTATTGATTCACCCCACAGAAGAATCAGTATTGATTTGGACCTCATTGGACTTGCTCTGTAAACAGGACGTGCACACGCGCGCGCACACACACACACAGAATCCAGATTAAAAGCATGATCGGAATGCTCCAACATTAGATTTTTTTCCGCTATAAAACGAGGAGGTATTTCTTCTCACATCGCCTTGTTGGAGTTTTCACTGATTGTTTAATAATGGAAGGAGGACGACTGCAGATAAGGTGACGCTGTGGGGCGTGAGATGAGTCATGCAGGCATGTGTTCTGGGCTGACGTAAGACTGACGATGTGGGTGGCTGCCTGTGCAGATGGATGTCAGTCTTATTGTTCTTAGCCTGATGCAGCCACAGAGCTGTGACAGCCAGAACAAAAACAAAATGAAATAAAATTAACCAAAGGCCAGAAAAGTTTTGTATCGCCTGGTCACAGCTTCTGCTTTTATGCAACACCCATCAGTGTAACGGAGAAATTCCTGTATTTGTAGTAGATGTAGTTGGCCTCATGTGCAAAGCTGAGAGTTAATGATTGGTCCAAAGATCAGCAGAACAGTTTCCTTTTGCATGTTGCATGCATTAACAGGGTTGACGAACATAGTTTTGAAGTTGAGGAAAGAAGATCAGGATGCAAAGCTGTGTGGAGCTGTGGGGTTTTGCAGTGGTGGGTCAGTCTTTAATTTACATGGCGTCATCAGATCCATGGGGGGGGACTAAACCTATTGATTTGTGCAGCTTTGAACCAAAGAGGGCAACAGCGACATAATTAAAAACGAAAAGTGAAACGGCAACAACAAAAAACACGTCCACAACAACCCAAGCTGTTGGAGCGACACTCAGCACAGCCACAGCTGTGCCTTCTGGTGACAAGAGGGAGAACACACCCGGCTTCCTGCACTCTCTTCAAAGCAACCCCCAAGTATTTGGCAATTTATTAGATTAATGTTATTAGTTCTACTTAATATAAAGTGTTAGGAGGACATTTGAGAGTAATCTGTTATCCAATTTCACAGGCAGCCTAAAAACGACTCTTGGAACCTCCAGTGTCTCAATCTGCTCCTCCCTCTTACTCTAATCTTCTCTCCTCCAGCTGGAGCCCCGGGAACACATGGGGCTCCAGGACCACTCTGAGGAGGGGCTAATCTGAGCAGAGGCTGCCTAGGGTTGCTGCTCTGGTCCTGGGCCAGTGCCCCTTCCTGACTCGCTGCTCCAGTCCCGAGGTTGGCCTCTGCTGCTTTTTTTTTTGCCAGCATACTAAAGTAGTGGTGGATAGAGGGGGTCAAGAGGAGAGGCAAGCGGTGGGGAACGTGTGGGAGGAGGTAAGGAAATGATAGATGACAAGATGAAAAGGCGGGGTTGTCATCTCAGGGAAAAGGCAGGTGATGCAGTTAAAAGAGAGACGGATGAGTGCCGCTCGGCTTTGTGGGAAAAACGACGAGATGCTCAGTAAGGCGACATGAGGTGGAAACGGAGGAGGATGTGCTCAGACAGATGGAGAAAGTCTCCAGAGCAAAATGAGAGCAGCAGAAAAGAACAACAGAAATAACAACAAATAGTCAAGTGGAAGTCTGGGGGAGGAAGTGTCCACTAAAGACAGAAAATACAAACAGGATCCCTGCCTCTGTGTGTCTGTCTGTGATAACAAAGCAAATGGAAAGGGGTGCAGGTTAAAGGATAGACATGCTTTCAAAAAAAGTATATTTTTTTGTTGTTGCTCACTAAAGCCTCCAAGACCTTTTAAACTGTTTACAGATGCCCTCTATACGGGCGTCAGGCTTCACTTCCTTCTTTTTTAAAAAGAAAGTAATTACTGGCCTTCCTCCTCAAAGGGAAGCTGCACAGGGAACAGGATTTTCCGCAGCACAAGCATGTAACTGTTCTGATGAGCCTGGTCCTGGATCCACAAACAGGTGTAGGGAAGGAGCTTTACGCCTGTCTGTGTGAGGTGGCATCGCAGATGATTACAGCCTCTGGCGCTGTGGGTCTAGGCTGACTGGGCAGCTGGCAGCGCCTAAAAACCACTACAGGTGCTGGGGCATATGCCTCTGTGTGTGTTTGTGTGTGTGTTATCAGGTTGTGAGTCAGCGTAGTATTATGATGAGACGGCACTAGTTGGTCTGTAGTGAGAAAAAAGGCTCGTCCACTCTTTCATCATAACAGGGACTAATACGGTAATGGAAGTGCAGACTTGTCAGAGAGCGGAGCAGCAGGAGATACATGGCACTCAAACATGTGAATGTGTGTGTGAATGCATTACGGCGATGATCAAAGTACATGTTTCAGCTTCTCTTGGTGTGTTTCTGAGATCAGGAGGAATCTCGTTAAATACCTTTTACAGAAGCCATTTGAGAAACTGTTCCACATCTCTGCATCGTAGGGAAGCTGCGAAATACTATAATCGACACACTCACCAACTGTTTCAATATGTTGTTTGCATTTATAAATATTTCATAATAATCTTATTTATTGTATGTGTGGAAGTAATTTAATAAACCCCTAGGGGTGTGTATTTATATTTATATTTATATTTGTGTGTGTGTGTGTGTATGTATATATGTTTACATATATCTTTATATAAAGTGACGCTATATTAGATTTTGATGAACAAAAAGTGTAAAGTAGTTGGGAGGATTTTTTTTCATTTTCTTGGAGTAAGTCTCAGCCGGAGCGAAATAAACACTTTTAACACATTTAACTGTGAAAATGTTCTTGGAAACTGAATTTATCCTAATTATTTCTAATGCCACTGGGTAATGCTGGATAATGTTGGCTTTTCAAAGTAGAAGACAGCATTTTTATGTTAAATCTGGCATTTACCTACACTATAGCTCTGATCTTGTGATGGAAAGCATGTTCTTGTATTTCATGAAACTTTTAAATGACAAAACAATTTCAAAACGTTTTCCATTAATCACTGTCCTATGAGCTCCATTTACTGAGGAAGACAGTGGAATACAGATGGACGCGCTCAAACAGCCTCTGACAAGTTCCGAAACTACCTTTACCATATACAGGGGGTCCTCGAGTTACGACGGAGATCCGTTCCTGAGCCGGCAGGCGCGCTGAGAGACAGAGAGAGTGCTCACCAACTAGTTCCCGTGCAAAGTCTGTACGTATTTACGGGGCAAACCGCTTAAGCCGAAACAAGACAGTTCATGGGAGATGTGTCGTAACCACGAAAACGTCGTATCTCGAGACCGTCGTAACTCGAGGACCCCCTGTATATATAAAAAAATCTGTCTTTTAGAAGGGCTGCTGTGAAGTCACAGATTCCACTTAATTTCCATAATTGTTCTGACATTTTCTCTGCCGGTGCAGCACAGGTTTCATTTACACAACCCTCCATCCATATAGTCCGTTTCCTCCCCCCTGGACTGTTGATATGTGGCGGAAGCTGCCCACTGATAAAGGTCAAGGCGAATGTGAAATCATGAGTAATCAAGCACCAGCTCTGAGTTTGATCATTAGAGTAAAAATGGTTTTCATCTCTGAAATGCTATTGTGTAATGAAAAAAATATTGTGAGCTGCCGTCTCTTTGGTGCTTTCGTTCACATATTGCTGAAAAGAGAAAATGAACAGTGCGATTCAGACAGACATTTCCATGGCGTTTCTGGTCACTTCACAGCCATGTTGAGTAATTCTGCGATTTCAGTTTTCTCCTCACAACCTCTGTGGTGATTAAGAAAAGGGAGACTTCCCAGCTTTTTCACAGAACCATGACAATGTGTTGAACTTCAACTGAACTCTGACTTCCCCATCTTTAAATCAGTATAATTATCACATTGTCAAATAGATTTGATTTTCTGCTGGGGGTGGGGTGCGGAGGGGGGTGACTGTGAAAACATAATGGTAATGACGACATGGAAATCGGACATGGACTGGAGGAGTTATTTATTATTATTATTTTTATTTATTTTATGTGGAGAAAAAAAGAATAGTTTGGTTTCCGGTGAGTGTTTCAAAAGTAATAACTGAAAACTTTAACAACCATTTTCGTTAAGGTGATGATAGGAGGCTAAGCCCACGTGTGACAGGGGCTGATGGAACTGTCACTTCATCTGTCTGTGACAGTCAGTGGCATTCATGTCAATGTGTTGACAATACATAAGAGTAAATGTGTTTGTTCTTTGCAGGAGTGTTGTCAGTAGTGTGTATATATATAATTTGATGCATGGATTGCACAGCAGATGGTGTTGAACATCTCAGGTTCTATGCTCAGTGGTGGTACTAAGTGTGTGTGTGTGTGTGTGTGTGTGTGTGTGGCTGTGTATACTGTATATATGTGACTGCACATCTGATATTTCATTTTCCGTACAGGTGTTGGAAAGATGTATGCTAATCACCTTGTATACAGTCATTACCAACTGCTACCAGAGCATACAACAACCAGATACCTGACTGCATTTGCATATTGTAAATACCACATGTCTAATGAACAAATCACTAGTCTATTGCCAAGAAAATTAAACACTAATCACATTAATTCTCATTCTCATGTTGTCATATTGCAGCACAACACAACAATCTGTCCTGTGTTACAGTGTACCTTCAACCACTGCTCATGTAACACAAGGCAGGGTTTGTGATTGGCACATAATTAAAAAGATGTAGACAGTGATCTGTATTTTGTTGTCAAACATATACAGGATATTGTATAGAAATCCAGTGACGTGCAACTCAGTCTTTTAGCCATGTGCTGCTTTTCTTCAAATGGAAAATGGTTCTGCATGGCCACAAATGTGCTTATTTCCATAGTGTGTGTGTGTGCGTGCGTGCATGCGTGTGTGTGTGAGAATTTCACACAGGCAGAGACATCACATACACAGACACTGACAGAGAAGGAAAACCAGCCTGCTGTAACTATCTGTGTGGGTATTTGTATCTACACAAGTCAGCAAATACTCAATGTCTGTCTGTGTGTGTGTGTGTGTGTGTGTGTGTGTGTGTGTGTGTGTGTGTGTGTGTTTATGACTGGGGGCAAATTACAATAAGTTAATCAGGGCAGCTAATTGTTCAGTCGACATTAGTTGGGTGTATCTTTTGATCTTTGTGACACATGTGCATAATTACACAATGTATTTCCTCATCTCTAGGAGTCAGCCCTTTGATTGACCCATTACACATCATTAAAACACTTTAACATGATGAAAACAATCTCACTGTGTTAGTCATCACCGCTGCTGCATTACACACTGCAGACAAATGTACAAAAAGGAAATAACAGAAAGGTACATAGACTATACCTGTTTCTGGCTCATTTAATTCTGGCTTTCTCCTTGAACCGGGCCCACTGACTGATTTGCGGTTCCGTGTGCAATCATATATATGCATATGTTGTACTCTCATTTGTGTGTGTTTGTGTGTGTGCATGTGTGTGTAGCCACTCTTAGAAATGAATTTGAGATCTTTTCCTCAAGCAGTCTTCTATACATGTATGCTTCTGAAACAACACAGCTGAGATACAACCTGAACACATAACCTGCTGTAAATCATGCCCTACAATTTATTAAACTGAAAACAATAGCAACACTTGTTGATTGGTCGAGAGGTTTGTGAGGGTGTGGCCCTTTAAACCAACAGCAATGTAAATGGAAACTGGAAGCGGCCAGGAGATGGTTGAATTGTAGGAGTTGGTTTGGAAAAAGAGATTTTCTCTAAAGGTGCCCAGAGCCAGAGGCTCAACTCCTGATAAGACAAAGTAAAACCCCAAGTGACTGAACTGATGGGTTCGTGAAGCCGAGCTTGCTTTGTCCATAATCCTTTATACTCTGGGCTGAAGTGGTGCTGAAAGAATGTTTGGACCTGTGCTCCGAATGGTCAGCAAAAAGTCTGATCAATCTCAGCTGGGAGTTTCTAGTCAGAGGTCAAATGCTTTCACCTCGATCTTTTTTTTGTGTGTTTGGCAGGTGGGGAGGAGGAGGTCAGCAGAGCCATAGAATACACTCAAAGAATAACAGAGATGTGTCATGGTTGTTTCTGGACAGGTTGAAGTTGAACTGCTGGACGCTCACCAAATAACCTAACATGAATAGTCAGATACAAGAGTGTTATTTTTCCTCAGTGGAACTAAAGGAATCTGAAAAGTGTCTGGAGGTCAGGCTTATTGAGACTGAAGTATTACTGATATAATGACTGTGAAGTGAGGGTCCTGTTGCCGCGATATTCAAGGCTGGCTAATGGGAAACCTGAACGAGCAGAATTACAGCAGCACACCAGTTTACCACCGGTTGGTCAAAATGCCATGTGATAACAGGCCCTGACATTTTCCTGGCAGGATGAATGTCTGAACGACACTGATTATGAAGAGCGTGGACACACAGGAACACCCACACACACAGAAACAAAAAGACACTTCCTACAAAACAATGTGTTCCAGCAGCACCATGTCCAACCCGACCCGACATGTGGGCAGTATGCTGTAATAGCACTGCAAAGGAAAAGTCAATTAATATATTTATGTAAAAAAAAGTTAAAAAATCAATTAGATGTGTCACTGATATTGTTCAAGTTCCACTCACCTTGTGGTTAAACATGAGCACAAACGTTCATCTAACATAATCTAGGTAACATACCCTTTAGCAAAATATTATTTACGCTAAAAGAAACAAAATGTTCTAAAGTATTATATGTGTTTAGTCCTAATCAGCAACCATTAGCATGATTACAGGCTTAACTAACATGCTGGATACAGTTAACATTATACTGTAGCTGCTAAACAGCATGTCAACATGTGATGTTATCATTGTTCTGTCTTAATCAGGGATGTTTATTAATTAAGGGCCAATTTTTGTGCTGATCTTTTGTGTTAGACTTCGAAAATCAGACTCTGTGATGATTCAGACTACAGTCTGAAGAAAAACAGGCTTTTCCCTCGTAGGGGTAAAGTCCTGAATGTGTTTGTCAGGTCAGGTTGTTATGTCAGTTTTTCTCTGACAGCCTCTGCACACCCTTATTTTCATTACATTCAAATACTGCTGAATTGTGCTGCAGTTACAAGGCGCTAACCCCCCCCCCCCCGCCCCCCACCGACCTCACAGTTTCCTATAACAACCGAACACTCATTGAAGGCCAACTCCTTTCTGTTTCCTCAAAAAGGGATTGTAACCTGTATTTACTGCTGCTGCAGACAATAGCAGGACTTTATTTGAGACAGGCTTGTATTTGAAGAAAACAATAAATAAATAAATAAATAAATAATTAAAAAAAAAAAAAATATGTAGGTATATAACTTTCTACAACTGAGGTGCAGCCATTTGCCAAGGCCAGCATATCATCTTTGATGCAGCAGTCAACCAGCAGTGCACTTTAAGTGCTTTAATCGACTGAATTTCCATCTAGCAAGGGCAGCAACACTGAATTATTTGGGTGACTAATCACACTTATCCCTCTCACCTTAATCCATCACCGCTTTAGAATCTTATCTCCACTCATCATTTATGAATTAAATTTTGCTTTGAATTTCTGATTCTTTTGCTCCCTAAATGTACAGGCACTTGTTTATTCAGTACATTAAATAGTTATTTCATTTACGAGATTGTTCAGTAATGAAAATAACTGTTTGTTGCAGACCTGAGGCTGTGAAAAAAACAAACAAACAATAAAAACAAATTCAATTTATAGGGAGACAAGTTATGGGGAGTTCAATTAAATATGGTTGGCCAGACATGACAGTGACAGTGCTGGGGAAAGAAGTGATTTGCTCTATGTTATTATAGATCTCAGCAATCAAGCTAAAAACTGCAATTTACCACTGATGACTATAATGTCATGTCATAAGAGGCCTGACATTTTCCTGACAGGCTGACTGTCTGATACAGACTGGAGCCACATACAGACAGGAGAAGTCATAGCCTCTCTTATTGTTCCTATTGTTGCACCACCACACAAACTCATCTTGTTTTCACAGCAGAGGGATAATCTAATGACGATTTACGATTTACAACAAGCCCCATAGTCGTTTGAAGAGAAAGGAAATGGCACCACCCTTTTGAAATTCATAATGGAATGTGGCCGTCAATTCAGGACACGACTGCACACTCTGCCAATGCTCGGAATGACTGACCATGAAGCATTTACCTGTGACAAACGGCCTTGAATCAAATTTGTAAACTATAGGTGGTGCTTGACATTCCGAACATATTGTGTATTTTCAATGTTTCTGACTTGTTAAGAAAAAAAAAATCATAATTTTTCTACCTTGGATGCCTTAATGTTGATGAATTGATCCTGACCCAGAGTCATACCCAGGGTCAGAGCAAAGGCAATGCAAACAGCACTTTAGGTAAATGAGAAAGACTATGAATGGAATGTTGCAAAATATCCACATTTTTGAGGGGGGCTTGTTGTCTCTTAGCAACAGTGATGCTGTTGGCGTGGAAACCCCTTGGCAGACAAGGAAACATTCAGCAGAGCTTAATTAGAGGGCTAAAGAGTGGGCCAGAGCTGTCTTTAATTGAAGTGTGTGCGTTTGTGCGTGTGCGTGTGTGAGAGAGTGATTTCTATTTAAATGTGTATGTAAATTAAATAGGCACAGAAGAAATATTAGAATTATTACTTCAGCTTTAAGAGTAATTTCTCACTCACACAGGAGAAAAGACTTTTTGGACGTTGCTGTTGTGTAAACTTCAGCACTTGCAGAATCTAGGCTTGAACGCAGTGAATTCAGATTCTTTATGTCACTTTTAACTCTGCAGAGTGAGCACCATTACCATTAGCACCAGCTGTTGGCCTCGTGTCAGATAGTTAGATAATTAGTTAGTTAGTTTTGGACAGGTGATTAAAAAAGGTCCTTTAAAACACTCTGGCATTTCAGCCATGTACACTGTAGGTTGGACATGTCTTCTTGTGACCTTTTCCTGTTCTATAATAAACGACCTGATAATCCTTTCGTTTCTTCCACCATCCCTGTGTCTCACCCCCACAGAGTAGATGACCACCACACATTTGGCTTGTCTCTCTTGTGCTAAGTGTGTATGTGTGTATGTGAGGAGAGAAACTAGACAGTTCCACTTGTCTCTATGAGAGTCGAACTAGTCAGTGATATTTTTCGTGTTTTGAATTTTAGATGCATCTGATTTGTACCAACTGCATCAACGGCCATAGCTTCTAGTCTCAAGTTGTTATCTCGCAGCATAGTATATTATGTGCATGTCGGGCATGTGTGGGGTCAATGAGCAAAAAGAGACAAAAGTTAGACATGATGAAACAAGCGAAAAAGCCGTTTCACCATTTGGTGATAAACACAGGCACCAGACATCATAAAGGCTAAAGATAAATCCTGAGCTCACCTTGCGGGACTCCTCCAGACTGGAAACCCCCTTAAGCCTCGACTGCTTCAAATGAACCTGTGCAACAAAAAAAAAACCAAAACACAGAACACTCTCGCTCAAATATAAAATATGGAAATGGATCAACTAAAAGCGACTTTAAGAGATTGCCCCTTTTATTATTCAAATCTCTAACGGGCAAAGGGGAGAGAGGGCTGGGAAACATCGCAAATTCCGATCAGACGTGATCAAAGTGCATTATGCACCACAGCAGCTAAATGCAGTCTCATTGCCTGGCACTTTTGGGTTAGGGAGCACTTTTATTGTAGATTTGCGTGTGTGTGTGTGTATGTGTGTATGTAAGAGGAAAAGAAAGGGAAGAATAACATAAAGAAAGAGGAGGCAAGACTCCCACACGTCATTGGCAAGTGCATTCTGACTCCCAGCTCTGCCTTCCCATCCATTTGTGAGTCACATATTGCCTGAGTGCCTGCTTCTTTTCTTTATTATAAAAGCCTCCCAGACACCTGAGCATCCCCTTCTTCAATTCAGCCTCTTGATTGGCCCCAGATGTCCATATGGAGATTATGTCAAACTGCGAGTGCACTCGGAGCCCATTTCTCGTAATTTCTCTCTGCTTGCTCTGTATCGGCTGCTCGCTGCCAAGAATTGGGCACGTCTCGGACGGACCACAACAAACAGCGCGAGCAGGAGCCAGTGAAAGCAGTGCCAGAGACACTGCAGCTCGGTGAAGGTCTCGCTGTATCGCTGAGCCACATTAGGGTTGAAGGAGGTAGAATAACGCGCCGCAGTCTGACACAAATTTAAGTGGAAATGTTGTGTCTGGGGTGCATACACAGCAAAACAGTGCAAATTTGACACTTTTGTTGCTGTTGTAAACCCTGTCCAAAGTTGATGTAACACCTAATATCAACTCCACGAGAAAGCAGCCCGAACATTTCCACGGCTGAATTAAACTGCAAATGTGATGTGTCATTACAAATGAAAACAGGCTTTATGATTTATTACTGTCTCCCTATTAAAAAACAAACAAACTGTGCTTTGAGTTCAAGTGTCGGCTCCAAGGAAATGACACTGTTGTGAATGATGTGGGCAAAGACTTATCACATTTGACAAAGCGAAGATTTAGGTTAATTCATTTGTGGGCTTGTGACTGACTGCGGTTTATTACAGGTCAAATACTGTTATTCATTATGGATGGACGGCAGTGGGCAGATATTAAACCCACAAATCAACAGAGAAATCAACTCTCGTTCAGTTGCAGTGTATAGTGAAGGCAGTGTGTGTCTGCACACACCTCACTTACAAAACATACAAGCCAGTCTCAGTTCTGTTGCGTGTATTCAGAGTCATCAAATATTCATTTCGACAGTGTGGTTGAGGAGTGGCATCACCTGAAAAAAGCCTGGTCCCTGAAGTTGGACACAGCTCGTGTGTATGATGGCAAACTACGAGTTTATTCAGGGCTCAGTTGAAGCAGCCTGCTGTGAAATGTATCGATGTATCACCATGTGCTTTCTCCCCCTTAATACTACATCCCCAACATGTCTTGTGGCGCGAGATGTTTTTGGTACTTATCTCATTAGACCAGGACAACTGGCAGGACAACAGTGCAGCAAACACCACCACCACCGGTCTCCAACCACAGCACTGTCACTTCCACTGGGCACGTAGTAAAGGCTGAAAATGATGAAAAACTTAGTAAGGCCCCCGGGCTGCGCTCTGAACACCGCCTGGAGGATACACGTACTGCACGCTCAGCAAGTCGATGCGAGCACAGGACAGTGTGGCCTCCTCGCTCACGACATGAAGAGGCGTAGAGGGGTTTTACTGTAAAAGTGAGATACACAGCAGTGAAACACTGTGACACCGATTTAAAAAAACAAAACAAAAACAAAAACAAAATGATTAACTTAACAAAATACACATCCAAAGATGAAACAAGGATACAAGGAAATTTCCCACTAACTCTGGTCCACTTGTTGATTTAATATGCACTGTCTTCTGTCTTGTAAATACACACACACACACACACACACCCACACACACACACACATACATATATAATGTATATTTTTCTTTTTTCTTTTACTATGTATAGTAAATGCACCGCACTGTGGCAGTTCCTGTATTTTCTTGATGCTCCATGTATGATGAAAATAAAGCTATTCTATTCTATTCTATTCTATTCTATTCTATTCTATTCTATTCTATTCTATTCAGTGCAGACATCATGCAACATTTACACAGGGCCAGTGCAGCTGTAGCTCCTGGACTAAAAAGCTTCAATGGCAGAGGCTTGTGGTTCCAGGAAACATTTGCACTGTTTTAACTTAATGTTACTTTTGAGTAGTATAAATGTTTTGTCTCACTGTAGATGGAGTAGCCACCAGTCAAAGTGAGACAGTCGATTAGAAGATTACATCACAAGTCTAATTGCAAAGAGGAACTCTTGATTTCTATTTAAAAAAATCGCTGTTTACTTTTCTCAAATGCCATGTTTGATTATTAATTGCAAATACATGCTAATACTTTCAAATGGTTTGCCAAAAACGAGAAGAAAATATTTGCAGAGATGTAAATATGGTCCATAGATTGTATAAAAACTGTCACATTAGGTGAAGTAGTGAAGTTGTCCAACTCTTCTTCCTGTTAGAAATAACTCTCCTTGTCTTGTTCCCTCTTCCTGGCTTCCTCCTACTCTCTCTGCTGGGGTATGATGTTTTGGGCTCTGATGAAGGCTTTGCTTATGAGGGCGACAGTGTAATTAAAGGGATTGATTACTGCACAGGAGAAAGCGTTGCAACGCGTGTACAGCGCACACACACACACACACACACACACTGACTCGCACATACACATGAATTTTCAGGAGATACACAATTTTCCATTCTACATCACAGACACTTGAGTGTACCGTGCTAAATGTACCATGTCAATTTAACATGAAATCCAATATAGGATGAAAAGCAAGACTTTACAACATGTTGTCAATGAATAACAGAGTGTATATGTTAAAATAACAGGAGCAAAATGTACAAAGCATTGTTTAGTTAACACCGTAATGACTAATAAAAGTTTAGCATGGACTTGGAGGTATTTTTAAAGTTAAATTGGTCGTTATGAAACTTGTTAATGTAAATTATCTAGTCTTTGTTGTTTAATTTGTCGTTTGATTATTAATTCTTTCTTCTACGCCAGCTGTCACATATGAAAAACTGTTATCACAGAAAATAGGCAAAAGTTTTGGAAGTTTGAGTGGTGATGTAGTTATAGATAATAAAATACCATTTTCTTTGAAGCACCGCGGAGGTTATTTGCTGCCTTGACAGGAGCTCTTGTTGAACTCTGACCTCACTAAACAGCGCCTGTGGTTGGCTCAGGACTGTTCATTATTGCTGGGGCAGGAGGTCTTTTTTACTCAAGCACTGTTGAGTGAGGTAATTTTGAAAATTACCTGTAATTGCATGTACCACTGATATTTTCACCGTCTTTAGATCCTGGTACAAATTCTGCTCATGTTTTACATCACGGTGGATTTTGTATTTTAGTCACTGTGGATCACTCTGGATTTAGTTCATTTTGAAATATTCCTTCCATTCACCTTCCACCTGCTCCAGAAAGAATCCGTTATGACTCTGGTGTTTCTGGGTTGTGAGCCAAAGTTATTGGAACTTTTTAAATAAAACACTGAAAGTACTCATCTTTTACTTTTACTGAAATCATGACCTTTTGTAATTTCAGTGCTGTCAGGCTCTGATCCATTCTTCTAATGAGGACTGCGGGAGAAACTACATCACGCAAAGTGTTTGGTACAATTAGCGTCATAGCTCCTGTGTGATTTGACAATCAAGAGCAAAGAACTGAATGATCCAAGAGGCCTCACTGTCCAAATAGCGTTAGAGATCAATGCATTTTCCTGAGCTTTGGCCAGCGCTTCTGTCAACGCAGCCCAAAAACCCCCTGTCTTCTGAAGGTCAAAAGTGAAGTGACGGCGAACATGCAGCAGGAACCATTCATCATGTGAGTAAATGCCACAAGTGTTATCAAAGGCATTAGTTACCCCCCCACAGCCCCAACAAGCTCAGAGAGCTGTCAGTCTTCAAAAAGGCAGAAATGCCAAGAACTGACGACAACTGTGACATAGATTCATCGCATTCCTGTCAACGGGGCGACGGCGCTAAACCGTCAGATGTAAATAACAGTTGCGGCATAAACATGCTCCAGCACTGATCATTTTTCTGCAGAATTTCCCATTAAAGGAGAGTGTGGCATCTTTCTCCTGCAGCAGTTTCAGTATCAATTTGTTTTCCACTTCCACAAGAAGCATAAAGTGTAGAACGTAGCGTGTTCTGCCGTCGCTGCATTGTAAGAGCTGTGCAACTGTGTGCTGTTACATTTCCTGCTGCCTGCTGGAGCCAGTGAAACGCCAGAAATAGTTAGAGTCCGAGGACGGGTTTTTTTTCCCCGCTCTTTTCTCATTTCCATGTACTGCTCTTATTCCACGGACATGAACTATTAACAGCTCACACGGGTGGCCTTCAGCCTATGCTAATGAGATCCCTTTTATAAATCACTTACGGCAGAGGCTGTCTTTTTTTTGCCGTCCTTTGAGTGTACAAAGCCCTTTTCATTCGTGATTTAACTTTTTTTAAAGTGATTTTTTTTAAAATAATTTGTGAACTTTAGGTTCAGATGGGGTTTTCTTCACTTCTTCTTCACGACTAGTTTGGTCTGATTAGGTTCTCCAGACTTTAACTTTAATCCGCTGCCATTTAACTTTAAGCCACTCACTCAAACAATCATTTGCCAGTCATGGAAAATGCTTTGTGCTTCTGCATAATTGGCTTTAATAGCGCATCTGCAAGACTGCGCTCTCCAGGTGATGTGCTCATGCAAAATGACATACAGTACAACCAAGTGCAAAAGAGATGATGTTATTATAACAAGGCTAGTGCAGAGGAACTGACTGAGATGAAGGATTTAGTCACAAGATCCTTGAGCCTGAACACATGTTTCCTACCAAGAGCCTTTGCTTTAACCATAATGATGATGTATCCCATCTATTTAATGTTTTATGGTTCACGATTCAGAACGCTGGTGGTTCAATCCCTGTCTTCTCCAGGTTGGAGAAGTGGAAGGGTAAGATACTGAGCGACAAATATAGGTTCTATATATTATAAGTGCCCTCCCATGTTTAACAGGCATTTCCAATTGTGCTGCGTCTTCAACAAACAGCCAGTTGGTGTGTGTGTGTGTGCATCGGTGTGTGTGTGGGGGGGTGTTAGACAAACAGCGTGCAGACGTTCATATTACAGCAGCATGCAAATACTGGAGAAACAGAAAGAAAATCCCTGTTAGGTATTCTATCACAAGGTGGCAATGTTTACAGCTCCTGTAGACACATGCATTGATGTGTAAAACAGCAAGTGCAGGCCCCAAACAAAATAAAACCGCTGACATTTCTCAGCAAATCATCAGAAAGAGAGAGAATCTGTGACAGCTAAACCGGCGTGAAACCGCTGGGGGCCCCGCAGCCACGGTCGGCGTGACAACGCAAACTTTGTCTAGCCTGAGTGGACTTGGTGCCCCTGCAAGATAATTCCTGTTCCTCTGGGACGGTGCTGGTGGCGTCTGCGATGAGGCCAGGCTTTGCTCTGCGTCTGCGTCTGCGTGTGACTGTGGAATACTGTATATGATATCGCAAGCTGATCCATATTTCATGCTGCTTGTGTGGGTCTCATCTGTGACCGCATGAGATCATTCAATACTGTGCTTCATTTTTTTTAAAGTTCTTTTTTTTAATTTATTTTTTTCCTCCTGCCTATAAAAATCTGTGTTGTTTTTAAAAGGAGAAGGGTGAATGCACTAACGAGCCATAACGAGGGCTACTGAGAGAAACTGGCACCAGTTATCTGTCTGACACCAGATAATAACTGGTTTCACTCACAGGACGCAGACCTTTAAGAAATGGCCTGGAAGTGGTTTCGACATTTGTTCGGCACAGGTGCACATCACTGCAGCAAGGGGGCGTAGTTTAAAGACGAGATTTATGACGTGAAGCACAGAAACGAATGACTAATTTGATCAGTTGGAAGCCAGGATCATGTTAACAGCAGTTAACAGCAGTGTTTGAGTCTTAATTAATTGAGAGACGCTTTACATCTGTAAATAATATTGGTCGGACTGAGTGTAGTGGAATCCTACATTGAGACTCAGTGAATTGAAGTTTGTGATCTCTCTAGATGCTTGTTGTTTACTTAGTGGATTTAAATGTGTGGAATCTGTAAACATTTAGCGCTTTAACATTTAATGCCTCCACTCTTTACACTCTCTTCTCCTAATTCCCATTACCCCTCATGTATTTTCTCATGCCCGTTGGAGACAGTGTTTGTTTCAGTAAGCGGGGGCTATGTGCCACCTCCTGCAGGTACCCATTCTCTCCTCCACCCTCTGACCCCTCCCACCCCCCCCACTACCACGTCTTCACATCCCCACCTGCTCTTGTCAGGCCACACGCTGATTTCATCTCACCCTGTAGCTGAGCCCAGCTCACAGTTGTTCCCCTGCCTCTCTATCGCCACATCTCTCCGTCTCTCCATCCATCCCAGTGATCCTATCTGCCCACTGGTCATAAACAGCCTTCCAAAGCCATTTCCCAACCATAAGCAGGGCAGAGTTTGTAAAGAGATTCAAGGCTAAGCCTCCCTGGCTAAGCTACAGTGCTACTTCTCATTTATCCACAATTGTCTTTTATTTTTTACTTAGTGGATTTAAATGTGTGGAATCTGTAAACATTTAGCGCTTTAACATTTAATGCCTCCACTCTTTACACACTCTTCTCCTAATTCCCATTACCCCTCATGTATTTTCTCATGCCCGTTGGAGACGGTGTTTGTTTCAGTAAGCGGGGGCTCTGTGCCACCTCCTGCAGGTACCCATTCTCTCCTCCACCCTCTGACCCCTCCCACCCCCCCCACTACCACGTCTTCACATCCCCACCTGCTCTTGTCAGGCCACACGCTGATTCCATCTCACCCTGTAGCTGAGCCCAGCTCACAGTTGTTCCCCTGCCTCTCTATCGCCACATCTCTCCGTCTCTCCATCCATCCCAGTGATCCTATCTGCCCACTGGTCATAAACAGCCTTCCAAAGCCATTTCCCAACCATAAGCAGGGCAGAGTTTGTAAAGAGATTCAAGGCTAAGCCTCCCTGGCTGAGCTACCGTGCTACTTCTCATTTATCCACAATTGTCTTTTATTTTCACCTGAGCTGCCAGTGAATTGCAATTTGCTTAAAAGCCAGAATGTTGGGGTTTTTTTTGGTAAGTCTTTACAAAGGCAAAGAAAACAAAAAGGTCTGGGAATAGCTTACAAATATGTTGCATCCATTTTCATTACCTATACAAAGAAGCCTGGTGTGTGTGTGCGGGAACTCTTGTCACCTTGATCCTGACCTTTTGACCTCAGCTCTTAATAACCAATCACTTCATCTGGATTATCCCAATGTGTTTTTTTTTCAGTTTAAGCTGTTTTAACCAAGGGACTGGTCTTGGTACACACACACACACACACACACAGAAAGAGACTTATTGATAAGCCATAAACAGAGATATTCCTAAAATGACCTTACAACCTTTGTATCCCCTGCAGCCCCCCCCCCCCATCACCTGCCCACACGGCACAGTGGAGGCAGCTGTGGAGGGCGATATTAGGATTCAGCAGCTGGTCTGATGACCACCACCGAGCAGCCCAGGAGGTCACTACCATGAATTAATGAAATATACATCTTCTCCTTGGCGAGGCAGGTCCCAGTGATGGACTTGATGAATGCACACGCACATGTGTAGAGTTCACTTTTTCATAACATGTGCGGGCACAGGATGGCCGCATGCCCTAACATGCATGGATGCAGTGTTTTTTTCCCGATGCCATCGTACCGACACTGTCAGGGAGTGCACTTCCTCCATCTTCATTACAGAAAATGTTGCTTTAATGGTGGCTTTTATCAGCAGCCTTCTGGTGCAGTGTGTCCTCGGAGCTGCACAGCAAATTTACACACGGGCTTACGGCTAGGATCATCATCTGAAGGGGTTCCAGCTGATAAAGCCCAGAGGGGGGGTGGGGGGGTGTTTTATTATAGATGGGGAGATGGTGATTTGTTGTTCACAGTCAGGGGTGTGGAGAATGTGACATCACTGTCAATGGGACTTGTTAGTCCATACCTACAGAATGGTTATGTGTATGCATGAGGGAGCACAAACCCAGGCACCCCCCCTTCTCGTGGGTCCTGACTGTGGACAGTCATTGTAGCGCAGTGGGTCTTAAACGTAAGTTAGGGACTTTCAGACGTGGGACATTAAAGGGGAAATGGGGCAAACTGGGATGGAGCGTTGATGGTGGTGAGGAGAGCAGGGGAGGCTTTGCTCACTACTGCTTTTAATCATAGCTAAAGTGGCAGAAAACCAAGCACTTAAGATGGGAGCACACAGAGGGTTGATATTAATGTCTTTATGCTTGAGAGGATTTCAGTCAAATGGAGACAAAGTTTCGGGGTGTAATGGATGAGGTGCTGTGTAATTAGCTCCTCGTATTAGTTTGCCTGCAGCGCGTGGTCTGCGTTTTTTTTAGGCTTATTTGGTAACAAGTATAAACTATTCAGACATAATTCCAATTTTTATGTCATCATCCTGCGAGTACAAACTGTGATCATGAATTATCAGAGTAAACGTGTCTAATCTGGTATTTCATAGACATGGCTCCATGAAGGATCTCTGAGAGTGCATTTCTGAACCGTTGCCCACTGGGACTTGACAAAAAAGTTTGTGCCATCTGTATCTATATATATCTATATCTATATCTACACATATATAAAAAAATGCTTCAGTATAAATCTCACCAATAGATAGAAAATATGCTTAGTTGCAGGAGACCAACAAGTCACCAAGCTGAATAGAGCTTTACAAAACAAACAAATCTTAAAACGCGGGACATCTTCAATATCAGTAATGGAAAAAGATCAATACATAATTCGCTCTATAACACTATACAGTATTGCTAATGAAGATACAGCAGCTACACAAAGAAATACATAAAATAAATATAAATGAATATACAAACATTGATCAGTGCAGCTGTATATGTACATGAATGATGGGGTTAGAGGATGGATTAGATGAAGAGCGCTATGACAGGGGAGAAGGTGGATGAAGGTTCAGGGACCCTGAGTCCCATCAGCTGCTGATGTGAAACTCGGATTCTCATCATTGCCTCCACCTCCTCCTCTTGCAGTGTGTGGTGCTGCTGTGCACAGCAGAGAGAGACTGCTTTGATGGACATGCTCTCGTGCCTCTGTCTGTCTCTCCCCGTTGTTTTCCGTCTCTCGCCCTCTGCACGCCCTGCGCTCATAACATCCCACATATCGCCCTCTCTTTCTCGCAGCTTTTTTGTCCTTGCTCTCCACTCACTCTTGTGTCTTGTGTTTTTTTCTCCACTCTTGTGTCTTGTGTTTTTTTCTCCACTCTCATACTGTTCAATAACATTTGTCTTCACGCCTCTTCAATCTCTTCTCGCTGTTTGATATCCATGAGAAGGAGGGGAAAAAAAAGAGCAAAGCCATACCGACCTGCCAGGTACAAAATGTTCTCTCTCCATCTTTGGAGGATGCGGCTGAGAGTTGCGTGTTAGCACTGTGCCTCACCTCGTTTTAGGCAATAACCTTCAACGCCTTATGTTCTTGCTCTTGGACCTTTTGTGATGCCTCTTCTCTTTTGCTTTTTCTTTTTTATCACTATTATTATTTTTTAAAAACCTTCTGCTCTTCTCTTGGTAGCTTTAGTGGAGCACCACTGAGCAAAGATCACTTACTCGAAGGAAAGTGCTGCTTTGCTTCATGCATGGCCACGGCCATTTTCCTGCATGAATGGATATCCATAATTGCGAACCAGCACTGAGCAAATGTTTTTGCAGTATGTGGACTTTGTGTTTGCTTTGCTCATTTGGTGTTAGTGCTGATATGCCTGAGAGAAGGGTTTCACTGCCGGGAAGGGACTCAGAGGGCAGAAGATCTGCTGTTCCCCAGCTGTCAGTCTCAGCACCCTGCAATTTTGCTTTCCCCTAAAGCATAGCTCACAGGAACGCTGAGCTGCTATTAACCGAGGTGTTAAACCTCATGTCAGACACTGAACTACAACATCGGCCAGGACAGAGGGAGTGTATACGGAGAGAAAATGGGGACGTGAAGGAGTGGAGGTGGAAATACCGTTTTGGTGTGAGCTTAGGAAGGTCATGTAGGATGCGTGCTGATCCATTAGGACCAAAAAGTCATGCTTATAAAGCAGAGATGCTGTGACTTGGATAACGAAATCTAAATTCATGGATCGGCAGGAATAATGTTGATGTGTAAACATCAAGATGGGGCATTATAAATAGAAACCATCACCGAACTCCATTAAAGTCACAACCCAAAACGGTTTATTACATAGAAAAGACAAAAAGCCTCGACATTTCCTCATTTAAATGCAGCTGAATCCAAATATCAGAGCTGGTAGAGGTTGATTATAGAAGGATCCGACAACGGCGCTGTTTGTGTCAGCTGAGGTGAAAACGCTCCTGTCAAGATCTGGGCAAGAAATCATTAGGCACAGTCAGGTGTTGACACCGAAAGGGACAGAGACGGATGTCTGGGATCAGGATCTAATGTCCTTTACCATCAGCATAAATAAATAAATTAATTGTCCAACACAACAATGACTTTTGTTTTGGGCAGGTGTTTGTTAGATGGGACTATTTTATGACTTTAAAATTTTTTTTTATTCTTGCTATGTAATTGAAATCTAATTCCCAGCATACTAAGCTTACTACTACTACTACTACTACTACTACTACTAAGCTTTGTCGAACCTCAGCTTTTATATATTTTTAACCTCTGACATTTTTTTTCTGTTTTCATAATGTTTTCTTCTAGTGAATATTTAATGCATTCTTCATATACTGATCTCTATATTAAGACTGGGTTGAGTGAATGAAGTATTTCATTTCATGTGGTATTGTTTGTAAGGGTTCACATTAGTCATTGTGTCCTCAGCAGCTGTTCCCATTAGGCTACTGGCTTGAGTTTCTAGGCTCTAACTACTTTCTATATGGTGTCACTCTGGTTTCAGGCAAAAGGTGTTGATTGGTCTGTGCTGTCTCCATATGACGATGAGGTGAACCTCTGTGTTCACTGATGATGAAGCTCAGATCATTCCATTCACTGCATAACGAGATGCCCTTACAGCATAACCACTCTGACAAAGGGACTTGATTGGTGTTGAACATATGAATGTGTAAGTGGGACCTTATAGATGCCCTTTATAGCTTCCCATATTAGCACATCCCAGCAGCTGTTGAAGGCGTGACGTGGACTGATAAAGGCTGTGATAGCTGTTGGAAAACAAAGTTTGGACGGACCTCGTGACAGGGACGCAGAGAGACAGATATCTAAGCAGAAAGCCAAACCGACAGGTTGGCACTAAGGCTGAGCTCGGGGAGGCGCTAAGTGACAGCTTGGGAAAGAAATGAGTGACTTCAGTGCATTGTAGCATTCATGTTTTAGACTGTCAGTGAAAATACCCCCTGGAGACACAGGTGATGTGACACACCATGAGAGAGAGCAGCAGATGGAGAGTAAGAAGCGTCCAAGTATTTTGGAGAATCATTACCCTCAATGGTTAAAGTTGATGTTTAAAATCATTCCATATGATCAGAATGTCAAGACGCATTTTGTGCGCGTCACAATCTGTACGTCTTTGTTATTCGTGTCTCCGCGGCGCCACAGAGCTCCTGTGAATGTTTACCGACTCCGAGGCACCAAGTACCTGTCCTCAGGGACCCAATCATGAATTGCCAACATGTTACACTAGCAGGGAAGAGGCAAGGCAGACACAATGTGCTGGCACATAATGAGAGGCTAAAGTTAGGTTAGCCCTCCAGAGGAATATGATCCACAACAGCAGCAGAAATACTGTTATTGATATTTAATGTTGTGAGGAGTGAGAACGAAAAAAAAAACACAGCAATCATGGTTTAAAAGAATATTCTGCTAGAAGTTTTATTTAATCTAAAGCGAAATAAAAGTTGCCTTTTTTATACCACTTCTGACTTCAGATGGATAAAAGATCAAGGCAGAAAACGATGCCTACATCCAACCACGTGGGTTGCAGGTTTATACTGGATATTCGAGCGAATGCATTCGTTATGCAGAATAGACCCACATTTCCATGCCTGTGTAAAAGAACAAATGGCTCTGACCTTGAGTGTTTTTCACAGTGGTGCAGTGGTGGTGGAGTCATTTTCAACTGTGACGTTAATAACATTCACTGGATTCCTGTAGATGATGTATATGAGTGAAAACTGGAATGGGATGAAATGTCCATGCTGGATGTCAATGGTCTCATTAATGACTTCTCCCTCTAGTGTGGGCGCGGGGGTATAGTGTTTGTGTATGTGTGTGTGTGTGTGTGTGTGTGTGTGTGTGTGTAAGATAATGTGTGTTTGTTTTGATCCGATTCAAATATAGTCATATATCATCGATTGTATATCCACGTTCTGTTAACCGAGCAAAGGCTCTGTCTCTTTATTGATTTTGATAAAGTGTTTTGCTTCAGTCAGCCTATTAGAGAGTCTCATTTGGCTTTATAATCCACCGTGACCACCTTCTGACGTGAATGCTACACACACACACACACACACACACACACACAGACAGGCCAACTCACACATTATGCACACCACCCACTGTTTGAGAAATGGCGATGGTAATGTCTCCAGAAGCGCTGTCCAGTGTTCATCAAACCAACTCTGGCATCTTGTGCCTCGGAAAGCGAATAATGAACCTTTTGCTTCATTGAGGCCCTTCTCTTCCTTTTTTATAAAACCAAAAGAGCTGATTTGAAATCGAACAACTAATATTTAGTGACATTCATGCTTCAACTGCCTTTCTGTCAGTCATGGTATCAAACCCACCCCCACAGATCAGCGATTGCTATTAGCTAACCGATGTTTGGATTAGTCAGGATTCCGCAGGGAGCCCTGTCACCAGTTCACCAACTCTATTACTGAATTACCACTACTACAATGTGTGACACATTACGTGGGCAGCCATTTTGGAGATGATCTAACTGTTGAGCCGTACCAATCTGGCACCTGTCAAAGTTGCTCAGATCCCTCAGCTATTGCTAGTTGCCAGTTTCTCCTGCTCCATCAAAACATCACCTCCAGGAGCAGGCTGTTCACTTCCTGTCTAATACATCCCACATCCTCACCAGTGTTAGTTCAGGGTTTTTGTCAAGATTTGTTTTACTTCGAACAAGATAGGTAGGTAACTGCAAAATCTTCAGCAAGAGCAAAATGTGCTGTGAATGAATGAATGATGTGAATGACTGCAGCTGCCGTTCTCCATATCAACCTGAGAGGCCGCCACAAGTTCCCTGTTACCCATTAGGAAGGTGGGGTGAGGTGGGTGATGACAGGGCGCGACTGTGCGCATCATGATGTCATGACACTTACAGTATTTACTTCTGATCACATTTGATCGTGGTTCTATGCAGTGACTAACATCGGGAGGCGTTAAATGAGATCTCTGTGTCACAGACGTCCGCGTGTTCTGTGGTGTACTTTCATCTCTGCTTTTTTTTGGCAAGAGACAAGTCTGACGTACGGCACGTCTGCAAAATATCAAAGGAGCTGTCCACCCTCTTCCACATCACTGTTCTGTAGTGCAGAGCGGCACCACAGCCCTCAGCAGAGAGTCTCTGCACTGTGCTCCTACTGTAGACTCTCATCTAAATAATGCAGAGGGCAAAACAACAGAAAAGCTTACTGCCACTTGTTGAAAATGAAAATCAAGTCACCCTCTTTTTAAAAGGACTAAAAGCTACATGGATGAATCGTAGGGTTTTAAATGAATTCAGATACTGTGCCCTGTTTGCAAATATGTTTTTCTATAATTGTTAATATGCATGTTAATATATTGAAATAGTGTCACTTCAAGCCCTGACAGTGCGGCGCTGTCCATTTAACGGGATAAGCAAAGGATGAGACGGCCAATGTGGGGACGTTTCCAGTGCTTGTAACAAAGAGGAAACGTCCCACGCTGATGGACAAGCACTAACACCTGGAGACTTTGCTTTGAAAAGGAAGAGACGTTCAGGTCAGCAGCAGCATTTGTCAAAATGCTAACAAAACACGCTGACACAGCTCACCCAGCTTCTCCTCTGTTATTCCGTCCGTCACTGAGAGCAGATCTCCTTGTCTTCACCTTCACAGATCTCCCTGCTTTACCCTGACAGCTGAGTCGAAGGATAAAATGAATACACACTGGCTTCTACACATACAGCGTATATACGCACTCTCTTGTCAGGACTCCCCAATGGCCTGCTGTCTTTGGAGGGGCAGGTGAAGGTATAGCAAGAATAAAAAAAAGAAAAAGAAAAAACAAGTATGTGTCCCTGGACATAAGGGTGTGTGTGTGTGTGTGTGTGTGTGTGTGTGTGTGAGAGAGAGAGAGAGTCGGAGTCCTCTGAGAGAGTCATTACATGGTTTTCCACATAGGGAATTGGCATTTTTCTTCTTTTGCTTGCCACTTTACAGACAGAGTCATGACTTTCTTGTCACAACACACTCCACCTTCTCATTTTGAGTAAAAGTCTTCACACACAAGTGCATGATCATCACACACACACACACATGCACACAAACACTGCCGCTGTAACTTTTACTAGGTCAACCCCTCGAGGGTGGCCCAAACTTCCACTCAGGTAGGAACACAATGCATATTTCCAGATCCATGCAGCCTCATTAGGGAGAGAACAGAAAAGATCACATCCTCATGTACCGAGGGTGTGTGTGCGTGTGTGTGTGTGTGTGTGTGTGTGTGTGTGAGAGAGAGAGAGAGAGAGTCGGAGTCCTCTGAGAGAGTCATTACATGGCTTTCCACATAGGGAATTGGCATTTTTCTTCTTTTGCTTGCCACTTTACAGACAAGAGTCACGACTTTCTTGTCACAACACACTCCACCTTCTCATTTTGAGTAAAAGTCTTCACACACAAGTGCATCATCATCACACACACACACACACACACATGCACACAAACACTGCCGCTGTAACTTTTACTAGGTCAACCCCTCGAGGGTGGCCCAAACTTCCACTCAGGTAGGAACACAATGCATATTTCCAGATCCATGCAGCCTCATTAGGGAGAGAACAGAAAAGATCACATCCTCATGTACCGAGGGCCTCTAATTAAAGGAAATACCTCATTTTCCTCTCATACCTATTCATGACTAAAATAGACACTGAAGGTGGAAAAGAGTCTCAAAGTACAAAGTGAAATTATACTCTGCCTCAGGTGGTTTGTCTCTGCCCCAGGGCTTAGTCCCACTCGCTCCCAGGGATCCTTACTGATTTTTTTTTTTTTTTTTAATAAAACATTGTAGAGTCATCTCTATCCCACTGTCTGGTCCTATTAAGTAGGGGAGCAGATCAAGAGAAGGACGGAAAAAGGTAAAAGGGCAAACGAGTCCACTGCTTTCTCAGAAACGGACGCCTCTCTGGCCGAGTGTTCTGGGCGCCGTGGGCTTACCGGACATTTTTATCACACACCTGTCAGCTTTGGAGAAATGTGGAGTGAGTAGTGCCTGCGGGGAGGATCACACAGACCAGCGGGCGAGCCGCCGCAGCCCAGACCCGGGCAGGAGGGCCTGGAGGGGAGGATGGCGATGGGCCGGCAACGATAGAGGGAAAGCTCTGTTAGCCTGCAGGGACAGATATTTAGCAGTGTTAGCTTTGCTCTGTGGGGGCACAGAATGTGTTGAGCCAAGGATAAATAAGCAACGACACCTGTGTGATAGAAATGCCATGAGATTATCTCTCCAGAGTACCGAAGCTGACATGTGGGACAGGTCTGAGAAAGGCTTTTCATACAGAGTGGCACCACTTTACTGCTGAGTGGCCAGAAATCATTCAGACAATCCTTTGGGATGTGTTGTTTTCCAAATACACAGGAAGTACTGGAAAATGATTTGTTCATTTCTGTAAATAATAATCGGTGCTTGTTAACCATTAAAAGTGTATTATGTTTTTCAAAATTCAGAACAGACTAATGACATAAAAAAACACCAATGACAATATTGTTTTTGGTAATTACATGTTAATTTGCAAACTACAGCATAAACAATAGGAGATGGGTTTTAATTGGTTGCACAGTCACTTTATCTATGAGACTTGCAAAACACTTTATTTGTTTTTTAACTATTTTTAACTATGACTCCAACAATAAACATTTTTTACCAATTAATAGTATCCGATAATGGTTAAATGATAAATTATGTACACTACATCGTTACCCACACCTTCACTTCCATTTAATAGTAACCCACGTTTTGACCTTAATTTTCACTTGTTTTGTTTACGACTGAGGTGAAAAGCATGGCGTTCTGGGACCATACTCCACAGATTACTCTGAGTTGACTATGCAATTTCCTAATCAGTAAATTCTTTTTCCTGCTATTTTCCTGCTTTTTTCTTTCTAGTCTCTAGTTTTCCGCAGAATACGCGCTGATTTAATTACTGTAAGGTATAAAATGCAATATTTAGAAAATCAGCTGGGGCAAATGTCCCTTGGTTCAAGAAAGCCAGACATGGCAATCTTTCCTTTTTAATTTGGGTAAGGCGGCCAGCTCAGAAAAATCAATATCACTTGGGGCAAGAAAATAAAGTAGCAGTAACAAAATGTATTTGGAGCTTGTTAAGGATGTAAATATAGTAATTATGTCCATTCACATATAAATGCATGGTTTCTCTTATCATGCTGTGAATACTGAGTAGCAACACAAAGGTGTTCTTGATACAATAGTGTTACTAGTAGTAATAGTAGTACTCATAGGTACTATTTCTGATAGCAATGTTTTGAACTAATAAATTTATATGAGCGAACAAATTAGTAACTGGCAAGTGTTAGATTTTACCATCAGATGGCCTTTTTAATAAAGGCTGAAGAACGCGGATAGAAAGTCTGTGATTGGCTCTGACATTTCGCCGTATGGCAGGGGACCTCACCTTGTCTTCCAGTGATCATATATCACCTCCAGCTGACAGAAACACCTCAGATATGGAGACAAGCAGCTCGAGCAGTGAGTGGCAGATCTGATGTCACTGCTGACTGCTGTTTTGCTGAAGGCAGTGTCCTTGTAATGACGTATTTATGACTCACCTGACACAGAATTCCACTCACAACCCCAAACTCTCCTCGCTTGCGTTTACTGGAGCCGTTTCACCCAAGTCTTAAAAATAAAAATTTAAAAAATCTTGAGGTCGCTCAGATTTGCATTTCTCCGTGTTTCTGTGCCTCGTTCTCCTATTAATTATCTTCTTCTTATAATTACTATGAATGTCTTTTTTTGCTCCTTGACTGACAAATAGAACATGTCCTCGTTTACTGATTCAAGTCCTTCTAATGTATCCGTGAAGGAATGTGGTCAAGGTTAGACACGTCAGAGAGCTTTGATTTCTGGGATGTCTGTGTAAGAGCTGGCCCTGCATCAAACCTACTCTCAGTTTGGCTTCAATATCAATCTGTCCCGCTTAATTATTTCAAGTCCTCAGACTCAAGCCCTTTATTCCTCTGGTGCAACGAGGATGCAGTTGGAATAATTTCTTCTCTCTTAAGGTAGTACTTCAAAAACCAATACACGAAAACTTCCAACGCTTTTAAAAGAGGCATTTTCATTTGGGGACCAGCTCTCGAATTGGCAAATTGGAAACATCAGATCTTGCCAGCACACACATCTGAGCTGTCTGTAACTGTTTCATTGTAACAACCAGCCGCATGTACTGTATTGATGGGTGAGTGGGATAGTTGATTCTTCTTTGAGGTCACTTTGAGGAATAACAAAAGCCTGGTACTAAATATTGAGAGGAAAAAGTAGTGGTGGTGTTGTTACTGTCACTTTCAGGTGGTCAGAGGGTTCATGAAGCATCTTCTTTATGGTAAGAAGATGAAGCCGGGCTCTGTGGAGGCGATCCTGTGTCACCGGTGGTGAGCGGGGAGTGAACATAAGAGAGACAAAGATTAGGGGCTGAGTGTCTGAGCGGATAATGGGTAACAGTCCGGTTTTGGGAGGCAGGGAATTGCGTGGGAATTCCAAAAAAAAGGGGGCGGGCTGATCCGACCGGATGAGGGAGGAAGCAGATTAACTTTTGTGCGCAGATGAGGATCAGCCAGAAAATCCTCCACTTGGAGAGAAGAGTCGAAGTAATGGTGGAGCAGGGTGAGGTGAGGACAGAGAAGAAAAGACAACGAGCAGAGAAAAGAGGGGAGGTGTAAAAAAAAAAAGAATTGGCACGTTCAGTGCAATCACGTTATCAGTGATGAGATTTTGTACTTGCCATGCATGATTATGGCCACATGCTGCACATGACTATACTCTGATTTTAAACCCTTACTCCTCATTTGCTGTTAGATTCTATTCAAATCAGCTTTGTTCCTGTTCCACTCTTCAGTCTCTGATGATTAAATAAACTCAAAAAGCTGGAGGGAAAATCCTCGCACCATTCCCGTTCATCATGGGAACAAGAATCCAACTAACTGCATGCACCTCTGGATTTGCTGGATACTCGCTGAGTATGAAATGTGTGTGTGCGCGTGTGTGTGTGTGGGGGGTTATTCCCGGTACCTGCAGGAATACAGGCGCTGTTAGACGCTCACTGAGCGATGAGACGAAGCAGCTTTCATTAAAAAGACATTTGGTGAAGACTGGAGGCCTTGAATTGATGCGAGGGGAGAGGCACAGGCTTGTGTTTGTCTCGGGGCCGAGCTGAGTGACTCATATGTCAGCGTTTCAGACTGCAAGTTAAAAATAAATAAATAAATAATAAATAAATAATAAAAAAAAATCACGCCACTCAAATAAACAGTGTCTGAGAGTGGGCCAGGGTTTGATGGCGATGAGAGGCAGGTGTGCAGGTGTGTGTGTGTGTGTGTGTGTGTGTGTGTGTGTGTGCGTGTGTGTGTGTGTGTGTGTGTGTGATTTGGTGAATTTGGAGACTTGCACAGTGAAGCTGAAACACTGACATGAACACATGTGAACTGTGGATTAATAAGAACCTAATGGAGAGAGAACTCCACAGCCCTCCAGCTAACTATTTACCACACACAGGCGAAAAAAGCTGCTTGGACAGGAAGCTCAACCAGGCTCACCCGGACCACCAGGCCCACCAGGCCCACCCGGACCACCAGGCCCACCAGGCCCACCTGGACCACCAGGCCCACCAGCCTACCCAGGCAGAGCACAGTACAGTCATCTAGAGACAGATGAGGAGCGCAGAGTTCACATGAGGATTCATCTTTTCTGTTTTCCTACAAGATTTGAAGCTATCGACAGGAGGGAAGTCCTGTGGGGTTTTCCTGTTTCAGCTCCGGTTCCTTTCCGACGTAAACAATACAGTATGTTGCCCCACTGTCAGACGTTCTTACTAGGTTGAGGAATAATAAGAGTGGAAAAATATATTGTGGAGCTTTATTAGTAATAGGTGGAATGTCTGTGTCGGTATCTTATAATGTCAGATAGTGCTGAATCTGTCTTCCCTGCACACTAAGGTGTTTTTTTTAACCCCCTGTCTGCAGATGTCTGCCTTACAGTGAGCACTTTAAACAGACTGAATGGATTTTTCTCATTATAGATTTCATGTTTCTTTTTTTGACTTAAGGTTCAGGGGTTAAGTTTCGACGGTTGTATCCTGTAAAGATTGCAAAGCCCTCTGCGGCCAATCTGCGATATCGAGCTACACATAAAAATCAACTTGACCAGCTGGTTGAGGTCAGTCTGTGATTTGATTTCCAACGGAGCTGCTGTAAACACAACCCAAAGTTAGGCGTGGTGTTTGGAACTCTTGGAAGTGTGCGTCCATTTGCCACTTACACAGGCTGGATTAACTGCTAACTGTTGTTTTTGTAGACAAAGAGTCAAGTGATTCACTAACGTCTGTAAATCAACACGCCTGCAGCAGTGAAACACAGCAGTGGCACCTTCCCTCCAATGACCACATGTTGAATTTATGCTGCTATAGATCATCTGCGGTTGGGGCCCTCAGGCTCTTACCATGGTCATCTGGGACAAACTCTTGCTGTGGGAAAGCATCAGAATATGGAACAGGAATGCAGACGAGCCTGATGTGGCAATTCACAGTTAAAGGATGCAATAACATGCGAGTTGGACATTGCCTGTCCTCAGTTGGCCTGGAGGGTTCAACGCTGCGTCGTCTGCTGTGACACATGAAAAGGCGTTTTTATGTACGACAGTATTTCGTGTTTTTATGTAAGCGAGGATTATTGACATCATCCATCAGTGCTCTGACCAGGAAAATGTGTGTTTTATTGTCTATACAGTAGTTGCAGTGTTACTTGGACACAAAGTGCGCGAAAGCACAAAGTAAAACCGGAAAAAAAACGTGGATTTGCTTTGTGGATACTTAAATCAGGACAGTCTGTTTACATGTGAGCAGGGAAACATTCGGTAGCTAACTGGGCCTGAGCAGGGAGGATGTAAGGAACAGTATGATGTATACATTGAGGTGACGTGCAGTATAATTGGACACACACACACACAGAGAGAGAGAGAGAGAGAGAGAGAGACAGGGCTCTAAATGAGTCAGAGATGCCCCGGAGAAGAAAGTTTAGTCACTCATGAAATTACTAAACAAATAGAAGTTTTTAGGCGTGTGTTGGGACCTGCAGATAAGCTGGGAGTATGTGCGCCTGACGGATATAAAGAAATGGTCTGATGATGCCCTTGATGACGATCATAGCGATCGTGATGATGCCAATAAGTGTGAGTTAATTGCATACTTAATTATTGTATTACCTACATTAAAATGCCAGGTCAAACACCAAAATCATTAAAAATTCTAACATTTATAGAGGGAAAAGCCCCCGCTTGAATATTTATGACATTAATATTTCTGTCGCTTTCGTCATTCGTTGTATTTATGTTGTTTAAAGGGACTGGAAGCCTGCAGCCTGCTAGAGAAGAGTTTAATGAAGTTAAACACATTTCTGCTTTTATACCTGTCAACAAGTTAAACGTTGCTTACATGAATGTGTTTGGTGAAAACTGTATTTCTCCAATGTAGACATTTTGGCTCGGAATGGTATTGTTGTTAGCTTCTTCCTAAACACGTTGTTGTGCTTGGAAAGGTTTGTTTGATTTATTGGTACCCTCACTGCCAACTTTGTGGACTGCCAAACGATGCAGGATGTTTGCATCAGGAAGGAATAAAGACAAGAAAGTCAGGAAGCAGCAAGGAGGCCTAGGAATCAGCTCATTAAAACTCTCATCCTCCCTCTTATCCTTGTATCCTTGTACAGTTATGCTTTCCTCTGTACTTCTCCTCCTTCCATCAATGCCTAAATAATTCCCCTCCCTGTAGAGGGGCTCTGTTGTGAGCAGGCCTCCGACCCTGAGCCGTAATCCCCTCTGTGGCCAAAGAGGTCGGGGAGGCTTTTTATGTTAGACTTCATACAGTAGTTTAGGTCCTGGACTTGAAGTCATTATTCACTGTGAATGACCCTGGTGGCGGGTGGCTGCATCATCAGAGAGCCGCACATGCCCTCTTGGCCTTTCCCTCAAACCTAGAGGTCAGAGGAAAAGAAAATCTCAGAGGGAAAATAATAGTTGTGGGAGCCATTTAACAAGACTGTAAAAGGGTTTATATGTGTGTGTGTGTGTATGTGTGTGTATCACCCACAGTAACCTTCACTCTCCTCTCCACGCACTTTATTCCCTCAACTCGTTTCAGCATCAAATTATCATCTGCATATACAGTAATAATAAGAAGAATTCTCTCATAACACAGGCTTCAAATGTAATGTAACACCCGGCTCATATGGGCGGGTTCTCAGTTGTGTTATCTCCCCTGGGAGAGGTGAGGATTGACAGGAGCTCTCCTGTTAATGTGTACACAACTTCATCCAGCGTGCAATCTCAGAAAACTCCCCGAAAATAACGTCAGCGCTTCCGTCTGCACACGTGAACAAAGAGGAGTCACACAGAGGCACCAGCATAGGTGTTCACATGCTTTTATTTTTGTGTTTGTTCTTTTTGCTTTGGCGAGGATGTGAAGACGCCTTTAATCCATTTTTTTAGTTCGATGGCAACAAACGAGAATCGAGTTTAGAAAATTTAAAAAACAGCAGTGTTAATATTAGTTTTTTCCCTGATCCAGTGGCTGGTACGGTATATTTCACATCTCATTCATCACTGTTTATTGCAAATATATAGAGAGAGTTATATTCATGGATATTAATGTTGTGAGTGTCCGCTATAAAAGTATGGAAACTATTAGATTTGGTCACTGTTTGTCTCTACAGTGGTACAAGGTGTGAGAAGTACCATCGTCAGCCCAGGTCCAGGGACATGAAGAAAACAGCGGAAACAGTAGAAATGATCATTCTACTACTGTTTGCCGAAAAAGCCGTTTACTGCACTTTAACTATCAATCTATCTGTCTACACACACACACACACACACATGCTTGTTGGCCGTGTACAGAGAATAGGGGCAAATGGCAGAACCGGAAGAACCGGAACCTGTATTTAAATATGCTGAATGATACATATCAAACACGGGGAATAGGAAATAAATGTCATGACAAGCCTGCCCCGCATCCAATTGAACTGCAAATGCATTCCTGCAAGGCGACACTGTTGACAAAGATGACTGTGGTTTACAGTTGATTGCTTGCTGCGTGGACGGCTGACAAAAGCAGTTTTTACCAAAGAAAAACATGTTAGAGACCTGTTCTCACCAGGCCTCACACTTCTTAAGTATGAATACACGACCATTAGAGTGTATGAGCTTCTACATGTGTTTGCAAATGTCTGTGTTAGTGGCACACACACACACACACACACAGACTTGATTGGTACCGCGTTCGCCCTTTAAATCAGATGTGCTGGTATTAGAGTCAGGACAGGGTGGAGTGGGAGAAAGAAGGCACGCGAGGGGAATGAGATGGCATTTCTCCTGAAAGATGTGGTCATTTTGGCTGCGTAATGAAAATGTTCACAGCGTAGATGAAGTCGGTGTCCTGAGGGGCACAAATGCTATTCGACACACTTTTTCTTTTTTTGGAAGAAAAACAGGCTCAGTATGTATAAGCATGGCAATATGGCTTCCTCTGTCTGTCTGTCTGTCTGTCTGTCTGTCTGTCTGTCTGTCTGTCTGTCTGTCTATCTATCTGTCTGTCTGTCTGTCTGCCTGCCCGCCCGCCTGCCCGCCTGCCTGCCTGCCCGCCTGCCTATGTTTTTGTCTATCTATCTATCTATCTATCTATCTATCTATCTATCTATCTATCTATCTATCTATCTATCTATCTATCTATCTATCTATCTATCTATCCATCTATCTATCTACATCCATCCATCCATCCATCCATCCATCCATCCATCCATCCATCCATCCATCCATCCATCCATCCATCCATCCATCCATCCATCCATCCATCACCAACATTGTTTGTGTTGTAAAAAGATACCAAGAGGAATAAGAAACAATGGCTTGCACACATCAGCTGGTGCGCTACTCCGTGCTGCACCTGTTTGTCACCCATCCCGTTGCTGCTGTGTTTTGTGCGTTGTGCAGCACGTGTGACAGTG
Source organism: Trinectes maculatus (assembly GCA_016785345.1). Lineage (NCBI taxonomy): Eukaryota > Metazoa > Chordata > Actinopteri > Pleuronectiformes > Achiridae > Trinectes > Trinectes maculatus. The sequence continues at coordinate 342,852 of JAFBJQ010000926.1, forward strand.
GCGACGGCTCCTGCAGGGCCTCGTGGTGGCATATTGATTGTGGTTGTTGATGATGATGATGGCGACGGCGGAATAAGGCTGACGTGGATGAGGCGGCTCGCCTCGGGCAAGTAGTAATCAGTGATGTCCT
>JAFBJQ010000929.1:0-14375 GCA_016785345.1 Trinectes maculatus
TGTAGTGGGTGTTTCAGTTGTGGTGGGAGCACCAGCTGTAGTGGGTGTCGATGTTGTGGTGGGTGTGGCAGTTGTAATTGGTTCAGCAGTCATTGTAGCTTCTACACTTGTAGTGGGTGCTGTAGTTGTTACTGCAGTTGTAGTAGGTGTTGCACTTGTGGTGGTTGTGGCAGTCGTAGTTGTCGTGGGTGCTGTAGTTGTAGTTACTGCAGTCGTACTTGTACCTGCAGTTGTGGTGGTTTCTGCAGTTGTAGTGGGTGCAGCAGTTGTAGCTGTTGATGTAGTTGTAGTTGCTTCTACAGTTGTTGTGACTGTTGCAGTCGTGGTGGGTGCATAAGTTGTGGTTGTTGATGCAGTTGTGGTTGGCGCTGCTGTTGTAGTAGGTTCTGCAGTTGTGATGGGGGCTGCAGTTGTCGTGGGTGCTACCGTTGTGGTGGTTGCTGCTGTTGTACTAGTTGCTGCAGTTGTGGTCGTTTCTGCAGTTGTAGTGTGTGCAGCAGTTGTGGTGGGAGCAGCACTTGTAGTTTCGAATGTAGTTGTAGTCGGTGTTTCAGTTGTGGTGGGAGCACCAGTTGTTGTGGGTGTTACAGTCATGGGTGCAACAGTTGTTGTGATTGTTACAGTCATGGGTGCAACAGTTGTAGTTATTGCTGCAGTTGTAGTTGCCTCTGCAGTTGTAGTTGGTGTTTCAGTTGTGGTGGATGTTGCAGTTGTCGTCGTTTCTGCAGCTGTGGTGGATGCACCAGTAGTAGTGGGTGCGGCAGTTGTGGCTGTTGCTGTAATTGCTTCTACAGTTGTTGTGGGTGTAGCTGTTGTGGTGGGTGTGGCAGTTGTAATTGGTTCTGCAGTTGTAGTAGCTTCAACACTTGTAGTGGTTGCTGCAGTTGTACTTGTTGCTGCAGTTGTAGTTGCCTCTGCAGTTGTAGTGGGTGTTGGCGGTGTGGTGGGAGCAGCAGTTGTAGTTTCTAATGTAGTTGTAGTGGGTGTTTCAGTTGTGGTGGGAGCACCAGCTGTAGTGGGTGTTGCTGTTGTGGTGGGTGTGGCAGTTGTAATTGGTTCAGCAGTCGTTGTAGCTTCTACACTTGTAGTGGGTGCTGTAGTTGTTACTGCAGTTGTAGTAGGTGTTGCACTTGTGGTGGTTGTGGCAGTAGTAGTTTGTTCTGCGGTTGTCGTGGGTGCTGTAGTTGTAGTTACTAAAGTCGTACTTGTAGCTGCAGTTGTGGTGGTGTCTGCAGTTGTAGTGGGTGCAGCAGTTGTAGCTGTTGATGTAGTTGTAGTTGCTTCTACAGTTGTTGTGACTGTTGCAGTTGTGGCGGGTGCAGAAGTTGTGGTTGTTAATGCAGTTGTAGTTGGCACTGCAGTTGTAGTAGGTTCTGCAGTTGTGGTGGGGGCTGCAGTTGTAATGGGTGTTGCAGTTGTGGTGGTAGCAGCAGTTGTTATGGGTGCTGTAGTTGTAGTTGTGACTGCAATTGTAGTAGGTGTTGAAGTTGTGGTGGTTGTGGCAGTTGTAGTCGGTTCTGCAGTTGTCGTAGGTGCTGTAGTTGTTACTGAAGTCGTACTTGTAGCTGCAGTTGTGGTGGTTTCTGCAGTTGTAGTGGGTGCAGCAGTTGTAGCTGTTGATGTAGTTGTAGTTGCTTCTACAGTTGTTGTGACTGTTGCAGTTGTGGTGGGTGCAGAAGTTGTGGGTGTTGATGCAGTTGTAGTTGGCACTGCAGTTGTAGTAGGTTCTGCAGTTGTGGTGGGGGCTACCGTTGTGTTGGTTGCTGCTGTTGTACTAGTTGCTGCAGTTGTTGTGGTTTCTGCAGTTGTAATGGGTGTTGCAGTTGTGGTGGGTGCAGAAGTTGTAGTTGTTGATGCAGTTGTAGTGGGTTCTGCGGTTGTGGTTGGGGCTGCAGTTGTTGTGGGTGCTACCGTTGTGGTGGTTGCTGCTGTTGTACTAGTTGCTGCAGTTGTGGTGGTTTCTGCAGTTGTAATTGGTGTTGCAGTTGTGGTGGTAGCAGCACTTGTTGTGGGTGTTTCAGTTGTGGTGGGAGCACCAGTAATGGGTGTTGCAGTTGTGGTGGCTTCTGCAGTTGTAATGGGTGTTGCAGTTGTGGTGGGTGCAGCAGTTGTAGTTTCTGATGTAGTTGTAGTGGGTGTTTCAGTTGTGGTGGGAGCACCAGTTGTTGTGGGTGTTACAGTCGTGGGTGCAACAGTTGTAGTTATTGCTGCAGTTGTAGTTGGTGTTGCAGTTGTGGTGGATGTTGCAGTTGTGGTCGTTTCTGCAGTTGTGGTGGATGCACCAGTAGTAGGTGTGGCAGTTGTGGCTGTTGCTGTAGTTGCTTCTACAGTTGTTGTGAGTGTTGCAGTTGTGGTGGGTGCTGAAGTTGTAGTTGTTGATGCAATTGTAGTTGGCGCTGCAGTTGTCGTGGGTGCTACAGTTGTGGTGGAGGCTGCAGGTGTCGTGGGTGCTACTGTTGTGGTGGTTGCTGCTGTTGTGGTGGTTTCTGCAGTTGTAGTGGGTGTTGAAGTTGTGGTGGGAGCAGCAGTTGTAGATTCTAATGTAGTTGTAGTGGGTGTGTCAGTTGTGGTGGGAGCCCCAGTTGTAGTGGATGTCGCTGTTGTGGTGGATGTGGCAGTTGTAATTGGTTCTGCAGTTGTAGTAGCTTCTACAATTGTAGTGGGTGCTGTAGTTGTTACTAAAGTCATACTTGTAGCTGCAGTTGTGGTCGTTTCTGCAGTTGTAGTGGGTGCAGCAGTTGTAGCTGTTGATGTAGTTGTAGTTGCGTCTACAGTTGTTGGGACTGTTGCAGTTGTGGTGGGTGCAGAAGTTGTGGTGGTTTCTGCAGTTGTGGTGGGTGCAGCAGTTGTAGTTGGCACTGTAGTTGTAGTGGGTTGAGCAGTTGTCGTGGGTGCTACAGTTGTGGTGGTTGCCGCAGTTGTACTTGTTGCTTCCGTTGTGGTGGTTTCTGCAGTTGTAATGGGTGCTGCTGTTGCAGTCGTTTCTGCAGTTGTACTGGAGACGGCAGTCATAGTTGTTTCTGCTGTTGTAGTGGGTGTTGCAGTTGTAGTTGCTGCAGTAGTTGCAGTTATTGTTACATTTGTAGTGGGTGAGGCAGTTGTAGTGGTTGCTACAGTTGTAGTTGGTACTGCAGTTGTGGCAACAGTACTAGATGTTGTCAGGGAAGTGGTTGGTGTTGTTGTTGTTGTTGTTAATTGAGTATTACATAAAGATGTATCACAGCAGGTTGGTCCACTGGTGATGCTCCCAATGTTTTGAATAAATGGTAGTGTCCCCAGGCTGCCAGCAGCTGCACACAGATTCATAGATGCACAGCCAAAGGCAGTAATAGTAGTTGATCCATCAGTCACTGAGGATGAAAATTCACATGGTTGACTTCCAAAACATTTTTGGTTGATCTTTCATTTAAACAGCAACTTAAATCAAGGTGAAATATATTTGATGGTGTTATATTCATACAGTTTTTAATTTAGTGTATATTATGTAGCACAGAGCTGTAATTATTAATTACTTAATCAATTAATCTGAGTGTGTCATGGATCTGTGTTTTGACTCTGCTTTTGTAGTTGACTGTGGTTGTGGTTTTGTTCTGTTTTCCTCCCTTTCTGTCATGTCTGCAGTGTGCATGTGGCTGGAGGTTGAGCTGGTTCCTCACGGTGGCAGCTGACAAGGCACACCTACAATCGATCTGGCAATCTCGTCCCGTCTTGTGGACTTCACTTCAACGCCGGATTATTCTGTACACATGGTACTCAAGTTTGTTGCCTTGTGCTAATGCTCTTCCTTTTCTGGTTAGTTTGCTGATAGCCTTTTGGTCTCTTTTTAGTCGCCTGCCTCGTGCTGCTACCTGGACCAGCTCTGCTTAAAATGATGACCCATATGCCCCTTTTCCACAAAAGCAGGTCCAGTGCTTCTTCGAGACCAATGCGTAATTTGGAAACGTTTTTTCTGTTTTGACTGACAAAGAACTGGCTCTGGGCCAGAAAAACGGCTCCAGAGTAGCTTCACTTCTTTGCTGGGCTCGAAGAAAGATGCTCTTACGTAAATGCGGGGGGAGTGTGCATATATGCGACATGTATGCATTCTTCTCTCTGTTTTTCCTTCTATGTCAGGCTATCTGACGTATACAGTGACGTAATGACATAGCTCCCGTACCACCCCGAGTTATAGAAAAGCAAACTGGTTCTCAGCTGGTTTGCAAGTTCAGTTTCGCTGAGAAGGTGTGAAGTCAATCTGTATCAGAAGGAGACTCACCACTTGCTTGAAAGCAGCGATCCTCTGTTCCTTTACACTGCAGTGTATTGGTGCATTGAGAGGTGACAGGGTCACAAGAGAAACACTGTAGGCTGTTAGCTGATGGAGCAGCAGGGACTGAAACAGAAACGAATGGCATCATGTATTTATACCAGAGAGATTATTTATGCACAGTGGAAAGAGAATATGTCAGAAGAAGGCTGCACACAGTGTTTCCTTATCTGTATGTGTTTGTTGTCCATAAATGATCATTTACAAGTTCTTACAGGGTAAAGTGGCTGAGTTGCAGTTGTCTGTGTTGCAGCATGTAGCAGATGCAAGCGCACTTGAAGCTCCCAGGTTGACTGAGAATGTTTGAGAGCCTGTGACTGGACACAGGGAGGATGATGCACAGCCCTTAATGACCTGCTGCCCTGGAGTTCCAGATGCAGTGGCTTGAATTGAAGCTGTTATACACATCGTCTCTGAGGAACATGACAGTGGTACTGTGGTTGTACACTCCTGAATTGTGCAAGTTTGACACACAAGTGCTCCAGCTGCAATGTAGAGGAAAAGAGTCAGTTGGGGGGCTGTCACACGGCTAGTTTGATTATTTGGTCTGCACCAGGCAGTAAAATTGTTACTATGTTGCATACAGACTGCGGTGTGGTCCGCGTTCACATCTGCTAACAAACCTAAATTGGTGTGATTGATGTTTCTTCATCAATATTTATCTTCTCGTTAAAATAAGCAACAATTTTGACTTTCACAATGGAGTAACATGTTTGCACATTGGTATTTGTTCTGATCTTCCCCTATTATATTCTCTGATTTGATAATTGTGTATAGTGTGTACAGATGGGAGATGGGACGCAGGGGGAGAAAGAGCCAGCTCTGCCCGCCCTGGGCCGATTTCCTGGAGGAAGTGTCCCATTCTGGCTGTTCCATGGGACTTTTTCTGCAGCAGGGCTTCCAGCTCAGCATGGCCGTCCAAAGGCTCTCACCGCCCGGCTTCCCATCTATTCCCACCCATGATGGATTTCAAATAGTTTGTTAGTACCTGAGTTGGTCCTGGTTAGCGTTCTCACCAGAGAGACTGCACCAGAGTTCAACATTTGGTAAAACAAACCAAATTAAGAGCTTTTGGTCCGAATGGACCGTTTGTGCGCACCAACTACTGTTGGTGAAAGCAACCTTATATAATGATCACTTTTAAAATCAAATGTGTGAGGTCTTCAGGGTTACTGCGATTAAAAACATTAAAAATTCTTCTTCCTGTTGCAGTTGTTGACAAGGTTTAATACATATGTTCAACATGACATGACTCTCAATGATTGTATCCTCCTTAAATGTTTAGACTGTTTCCTGTCCTGCTGCACAGTACGTATTTCTCCTCCTGTGAGTTATTAGAACCTCATTATATTTTTTCTAAATGACAACAAACATGTTATTGTCATTGTAAAGATTGAATCCACACATAAATATCAGTCCTTGTAAAATATTTTGCATTAGATGTAAATGAGGCTCTGTGGTAGCTGCAGAAACAGTATTGTAGAAAACAGTCGGGTTACCTGTGCTGGAGAGCATCCAGATGAGAGTCACAGAAAGGAGCAGCTTCATCATTATCACCAGCTGTGAACTGTAGATGAGTTTACCTGGATGATGATCAAGGACCATTTATATACTGTTCAGGTGTAGAACACAGATGCATGTGAAAAAACGTCAGGTACTGGGTGTGTTTGCATTTTTTTTATTGTGATCATTCAAACGGTCAATTCCTCTATTGTCCCGTGGAAAAACATCACGGCAACTCCCTTTATCACACCTTGCTTAATCCTTCAATGTTGACCTGCTTATGACTGTGTCCCACAAATAAATAAAAAAACTTAACTTAATTTAACTTAATTACTATATTTAAATAAGAACATCATCTTAATATCTTTGATGTTGTTATTACACATATACAGTATTCCCTTCTATCTTGTTCAAGATGGTAAAAATATTAAAAATAAATCAAAAACTCATATTTAAAACATTAGTCTATAGCAAACATTATAGATATGTTGCTATGCTGTCAATAAACCAATTTTTTGTATTATTTTAATAATACAAAAATTTGAATGTATTATTTTGCGTGAGACATCATGTTGACATTGACACGATCACCTGTTAGTCACAATCTATAAATAATGTCCTAACAATCGTCTCACGTCAAAGATACTTGTTGCTGTTCATCATCTGGATTGTTGTAAAACTGGCAACGTGTCTGTAGACGTCAATCATTGATGTCATCTGCAAACATCCAACTTCAAAATTATGTGTTCATATTTTTTTCAAAATATCCATCCAGCGAAGGGCCAACACATAGAATTTATATAGACAAACAACTATTCACACTCACATGCACACGTATGGACAATTTAGAGTGGCCAATCCACCTAACCCCTAAAGTGCATGTTTTTGGGTGGTGGGAGGAAGCTGGAGTACCCGAAGAGAACCCACGCAGGCATGGGGAGAACATGCAAACTCCACAAAGAAAGACCCCCGGCTGAGATTCAAACCGGGGACCTTCTTGCTGTGAGGCATGAGCGCTTTTTCAAACATATTCAAAGCATTTTCTTATTATTTTTTACATTTTGCATGACATTTATTTCTTCCCTCTGTCATATTCAGGGTTTGACAGAACAATCTCAGTAACACATAAGCCATATTGTAGATATATCTATCTATACAGATGTCTATCTGTCTAGATGTTATATGCTTACATCCAACACTATTTTTAAAAGAACAGAAACATAATGTACCGTCAATATTACATTCAGTCAATCTCCCGCTCCACAAAACTACGCATGTACAATGCAGCCGTTCTCCCCATCCTTCTCTACGGGTCTGAGACATGGCCACTAAATAAGACACTAGCTGCGCGAATAGATGGATTTGACAGCAGGGCTCTGCGGACCGTTGAAAACATCAAATGGCCCCAGCTAGCCTCCAACCAGGACCTGAGAGCCCGCACTGGCCAGCCCCGTGCCTCCAGCCTTATAGCACAACGCCGTATTCGCTGGTTTGGACATATCCTCAGACTCCCCGCAGACAACCCAACAAAATCTGTACTTCTGTTCGACCCTAGATCCTCAGGGTGGAAAAGACCACGAGGCAAGACCAGTACCCGATCATCATTGAAAGTGATCTCAAGAAGCTTGGAGTAACACCAGAGAACACTGAGTCACTGGCACATGATCGGCAACAGTGGAAGAAATTGGTTCACCTGATTGGCTCTACACATGGCGACGACCCATCGTCTTCCCGCAAGAGCAATGACTGACTGAATATTACATTTATCAATTTATTTATGTACTGTTACTCATTTAACACACTGTAAAAGGTCATTTGCACAACTGCTCTCTTGCTAATACATTTTGGTAACAGCATAATCCATGACATATCCAAAACAGAATTGTGGCAGTTAAACTGCCACAATTTGTTAACTGAAAACAAACGTTAACTGAAAGCAAACGTGTACCAAAACACACATTATGTAGGAGATGATCACTATCATTATTTATCATCATGAGTGTTAGATTTACCTGACATTGCTATGGAAGAAACATCTTCATTGCACTCTTTTGAATTCGGCTGATTTAGCTTGATGTCACATAAAGAATGTGGTTCAGAGACAGCAAACATAGCATCAGTCATTAGACAATAGTCTGTTGTATTGTTGGTGACGCTCTCTGGCAATATTACCACACCCACTGTTCCTTATTCATACGATACAGCCATGCTCTATTTTTACCTCAGTAATACGCCTTTTGAAAATAAAAATAATGTCCTAACAATCGTCTCACGTCAAAGATACTTGTTGCTGTTCATCATCTGGATTGTTGTAAAACTGGCAACATGTCTGTATACGTCAGTCATTGATGTCATCTGCATACATCCAACTGCAACATTATATGTTCGTATTTTTTTCAAAACTTTTCAACAAATATTCAGAGCATTTTCTTATTATTTTTTACATTTTGCATGACATTTATTTCTTCCCTCTGTCATATTCAGAATACAGATGTTTATCTGTCTAGATGTTCTATGCTTACATCCAGCAGTGTTTTTAAAAGAACAGAAACAGAATGTACTTTATGTATCAATATTACATTAATCAATTTATTTATGTACTGTTACTCATTTAACACACTGTAAAAGGTCATTTGCACAACTGGTCTCATGCTAATACATTTTTACTTCCTAAAACTACAAATACCACTGGGAATATAATTCATGACGTATCCAGAATTGTGGCAGTTAAACTTATAGAAAACGTGAACTGAAAGCAAACGTGTACCAAAACACACATTATGTAGGAGATGATCACTATCATTATTTATCATCATGAGTGTTAGATTTACCTGACATTGCTATGAAAGAAGCATCTTCATTGCACTCTTTTGAATTCGACTGATTTAGCTTGATGTCACATAAAGAATGTGGTTCAGAGACAGCAAACATAGCATCAGTCATGAGACAATAGTCTGTTGTATTGTTGGTGACGCTCTCTGGCAATATTACCACACCCACTGTTCCTTATTCATACGATACAGCCATGCTCTATTTTTACCTCAGTAATACGCCTTTTGAAAATAAAATGTGTGTTCTTATTTAGGTTGGGTTGTTTCTCTCTCACACACACATACACAGCTCACATATATGTAACTGTTTTGTTTTTGTTAGTGGTATTTTTGCATTAGGACATTTTATTATCAAAGGAAAACCACTGGCAGCGATGTATCACGTGTCATCTTTTCTTTTTGGTCACTAGAGATTTCATCTGTAATCTGACTCTCTTTTTCCCTTTTATCTGGAAAAAGACCATTTCAGAATCAAAACTGTGAAAACAGAAGAAGAAAATACATGCCTGTGTCCGTGGGGCTTTATTCAAACAGTTCGTGTTTCAGACATTGTACATGTATCTTGGCTGTCCTCAGTATTAGGACTGATTCTGCTCAGTGTTCTTGTGTTTCTATTTTAGGTAAAGTACCTTCTGAAAACTCTCTAACATAGGGTTCGTTTCATAAGTGATAAGTCAAAGACAGTAAGTCGTCCACAAATAAATTACTTTTTGATTCAAGCTTTTCTCACTGTAAAGTCGTCTCTTTCTCTGACTTTGAGGATTTTCTGTCACGTTCAGTTGTAAATTGGAAAATCTAATAACAGTGTGCACTAATAACGCTGCAGTTTAAGTAACGTCACACTCATTCATTCATTCATTCATTCATTCCAATGTTGGTATCATTCATTCTGATACTGGAATCAAAATCGGGACAGCCCTAGTTATGGTACACTGTTTTATTGCTTCAAATTGTTCCCAAATCATTATTTAACAGACCTACATATCATAAATAAAGTAATGATCTAAGATTATCTATGAAAGAGAGTCTAGACACCTTAGAGAATCATTATCTAATGATATAGCCAGTATGGATGGCATTGTCCTTGCTCCCAATGAAACTGCCAGGAATCTGGGAGTTATATTTGATTCTGATTTATCACTCGATTCTCACATAAAACAGACCTTGAGAACTGTCTTTTTTCACCTACGCAATATAGCAAAAATCAGACATATCCTGTCTCTTAAAGATGCCGAAAAATTAATCCACGCCTTTGTCACGTCCAGGCTTGACTACTGTAACTCATTACTATCAGGCTGCAGCAGTAAGTCCTTAAAGAGCCTGCAGCTTGTTCAAAATGCTGCTGCACGTGTATTGACCAGAACCAAGAGAAGAGAACATATCTCCCCCCTATTAGCTTTATTATATCTATGTTATTAATGCACCTTACTAATTCAACCTCTTCTCTGGAGTGTCTTTGTGCTCCACTGTTCCAGTACCAGGTGCAACCACTTCTATGGACCATCGACTTTGGTGGCAGCTGATCGTAGAACATGCTCTGGAGCTGCAGGACCTGGATTCAGCACCGCACTCAACGCACCACTATTATATTATATTATATTATATTATATTATATTATTCTACTTGTATAATTAATAATTATAAGTCATGTTGTTCATGTGTTGTGTACACGTGGCATCCATTGTCCTTTACTTCTGTCCATCCCTGGGAGTGGGATCCCTCACATGAGTCTCTCCTGGATTTGATTGATTGATTGATTGATTGATTGATTGATTGATTGATTGATTGATTGATTGATATTTTATTGATCCTGAACATACATTAGAGTTAAAGTTAAAAATAGCACAGTCACCATATGTTGAGATTGGTACTTGAGATAAATGTACATTTAAATGAGTACGGAGAGAATTAAGTAAATTAAACATTTGCAGAGAAAATTGGACAGCTGCATCAGATCTAAAATATGTACAGTTGAATTAAAAGTTTGCAAAAGTCAAAGTATTATAGTTAGAGAATGTGTAGAGAAAGTATTTAAGTACTTATGTACTAATTTACCACTGGGAGTGTAATTTGTTACATATCCAAAACATAATTTTGGCAAAAGAAAATAATAACTGAAAAGCAAATTTGTACTCAAAAACAAATAATGTAGGATATTGGTCACTATTATCTTTTACCATCATCATTGTTAGATTTACCAGACATTGCTATGAAAGAAGTATTTCAGTGATGTAGCTGGCTGAGGTTGATCTAAGTAGAAGTTGGTATTTTTGGTCTTTCTACAAGATTTGACATTATTTAAATAATATCACCTAACTTAGCCCATTTGAAAAACATTGTTTTAGGAGTAACGTCCCAAAAATAAACAAAATATTTAAAATTAGTACACATGCTAAGTTTTCTTTCTCTCTGTTATGTAGGCCAGCACAGATTACACCCCTTTACACAAAATGTGGACTTTCTCACCACTGTACCTGCCAATAAAAGACAATATGAAGATACAGGGTTTCAATGATTGATTGTAGTGTCATTAAAAGATGCTACTCTACTTTTATTCTGAGTTTTAATACAAAATGAAAACAAGGAGCCCAAGGAGAAACTGGACCACAACCAGTTTGATAGAACAGACATCACGAGCAGCTGCAGAGTTAGAAGCTGCAGTTGTAGTGGGTGTTGCAGTTGTAGTGGGTGTTGCAGTTGTAGTGGGTGTGGCAGTTGTACTGGGCGCTGCTGTTCTAGTAGTTGCTGCAGTTGTCGTAGGTGTGGCAGTTGTAGTTGGTTGTTTAATTGTCATGGGTGCTAAAGTTGTAGTGGGTGTAACAGTTGTGGTTGGTATTGCAGTTGTGATGGGTGCAGCAGTTGTAGTGGGTGCTACAGTTGTGCTGGTTTCTGCAGTTGTAGTTGGTACTGCAGTTGTAATGAGTATTGCAGTCGTCTGTGCAAAATTTGTAGTTTTTGCTGCAGTTGTAGTTGCTTTGACAGTTGAAGTGGGTGTTGGAGTTGTGGTGGGTGCTGCAATTGTGGTGTTTTCTTCAGTTGTGGTGGGTGCGACAGCCGTAATGGGTGCAGCAGTTGTACTTGTTGCTGTAGTTGTTGATGCAGTTGTAGTGGATGTTGCAGTTGTCGTTGTTGATGCATTTGTCGTGGGTGTTGCAGTTGTGGTGGGTGTTGCAGTCGTGGGTGCAACGGTTGTAGTTGTTGCTGCAGTTGTAGTTGTTGATGCAGTTGTGTTGGGTGCTGAAGTTGTGGTGGGAGCAGCACTTGTAGTTGTTGATGCAGTTGTAGTGGGCGCTGCAGTTGTGGTGGGGGATGCAGTTGTACTTGTTGCTCCATGGGTAGTTGCTGTTGCAGTTGTAGTCGGTATTGCAGTTGTGGGTGCAACTATTGTAGTTGTTGCTGCTGTTGTAGTGGCTGTTGCAGTTGTGGTGGATGTTGCAGTTGTCGTTGTTGATGCATTTGTCGTGGGTGTTGCAGTTGTGGTGGGTGTTGCAGTTGTGGGTGCAACGGTTGCAGTTGTTGCTGCAGTTGTAGTTGTTGATGCAGTTGTGTTGGGTACTGAAGTTGTGGTGGGAGCAGCACTTGTAGTTGTTGATGCAGTTGTAGTGGGCGCTGCAGTTGTGGGTGCAACTATTGTAGTTGTTGCAGCTGTTGTAGTGGCTGTTGCAGTTGTGGTGGGGGCTGCAGTTGTACTTGTTGCTGCAGTTGTGCTGGTTTCTGCAGCTGTAGTGGGTGCTGCAGTTGTAATGGGTGTTGCAGTGGTAGATGCAACAGTCGTACTGGTTGCTGCTGTTGTAGTTGCTTCTGCAGTTGTGGTGGTTGCTACAGTTGTAGTTGGTTCTGCAGTTGTGGAGGGTGCAGAAGTTGTAGTTGTTGATGCAGTTGTAGTTGGCACAGCAGTTGTGGTGGGTGCAGAAGTTGTAGTTGTTAATGCAGTTGTAGTTGGCACTGCAGTTGTGGTGGGTGCTACAGTTGTGGTGGTTCCTGCAGTTGTACTCGTTGCTGCGGTTGTGGTGGTTTCTGCAGCTGTAATGGGTGTTGCAGTTGTGGTGGGAGCAGCAGTTGGAGTTTCTGATGCAGTTGTAGTGGGTGCTGTAGTTGTAGTTACTGCAGTCGTACTTGTAGCTGCAGTTGTGGTGGTTTCTGCAGTTGTAGTGGGTGCAGCAGTTGTAGCTGTTGATGTAGTTGTAGTTGCTTCTAGAGTTGTTGTTAGTGCTGCAGTTGTGGTGGGTGCAGAAGTTGTAGTTGTTGATGCAGTTGTAGTGGGTTCTGCGGTTGTGGTTGGGGCTGCAGTTGTCGTGGGTGCTACAGTTGTGGAAGTTGCTGCAGTTGTACTTGTTGCTGCAGTTGCGGTGGGAGCAGCAGTTGTAGTTTCTGATGTAGTTGTAGTGGGTGTTTCAGTTGTGGTTGGAGCACCAGTTGTAGTGGGTGGCGCTGTTGTGGTGGGTGTGGCAGTTGTAATTGGTTCAGCAGTCGTTGTAGCTTCTACACTTGTAGTGGGTGCTGTAGTTGATACTGCAGTTGTAGTAGGTGTTGCACTTGTGGTGGTTGTGGCAGTCGTAGTTGGTTCTGCGGTTGTAGTGGGTGCAGCAGTTGTAGCTGTTGATGTAGTTGTAGTTGCTTCTTCAGTTGTTGTTAGTGCTGCAGTTGTGGTGGGTGCAGAAGTTGTAGTTGTTGATGCAGTTGTAGTGGGTTCTGTGGTTGTGGTTGGGGCTGCAGTTGTCATGGGTGCTACAGTTGTGGAGGTTGCTGCAGTTGTACTTGTTGCTGCAGTCGTGGTGGTTTCTGCAGTTGTAGTGGGTGTTTCAGTTGTGGTGGGAGCACCAGTTGTAATGGGTGTCGCTGTTGTGGTGGGTGTGGCAGTTGTAATTGGTTCAACAGTCGTTGTAGCTTCTACACTTGTAGTGGGTGCTGTAGTTGTTACTGCAGTTGTAGTAGGTGTTGCACTTGTGGTGGTTGTGGCAGTCGTAGTTGGTTCTACAGTTGTAATGGGTGCAGCAGTTGTAGCTGTTGATGTAGTTGTAGTTGCTTCTTCAGTTGTTGTTAGTGCTGCAGTTGTGGTGGGTGCAGAAGTTGTAGTTGTTGATGCAGTTGTAGTGGGTTCTGCGGTTGTGGTTGGGGCTGCAGTTGTCGTGGGTGCTACATTTGTGGAGGTTGCTGCAGTTGTACTTGTTGCTGCAGTTGTGGTGGTTTCTGCAGTTGTAATGGGTGTTGCAGTTGTGGTGGGAGCACCAGTTGTAGTGGGTGTCGCTGTTGTGGTGCGCGTGGCAGTTGTAATTGGTTCAGCAGTCGTTGTAGCTTCTACACTTGTAGTGGGTGCTGTAGTTGTTACTGCAGTTGTAGTAGGTGTTGCAATTGTGGTGGTTGCGGCAGTCGTAGTTGGTTCTGCGGTTGTCGTGGGTGCTGTAGTTGTAGTTACTGCAGTCGTACTTGTACCTGCAGTTGTGGTGGTTTCTTCAGTTGTTGTAGTGGGTGCAGCAGTTGTAGCAGTTGTAGTTGCTTCTACAGTTGTTGTTAGTGCTGCAGTTGTGGTGGGTGCAGAAGTTGTAGTTGTTGATGCAGTTGTAGTGGGTTCTGCGGTTGTAGTTGGGGCTGCAGTTGTCGTGGGTGCTACAGTTGTGGAGGTTGCTGCAGTTGTACTTGTTGCTGCAGTTGTGGTGGGAGCAGCAGTTGTAGTTTCTGATGTAGTTGTAGTGGGTGTTTCAGTTGTGGTGGGAGCACCAGTTGTAGTGGGTGTC
>JAFBJQ010000930.1:0-20549 GCA_016785345.1 Trinectes maculatus
AGCCAACAAAAGGAAGTGACGTAATACGCTTACCGTGATCAGACACTCACAGAACCACACACACAGTATGTGTGTGTGGTTCTGGAATAAACAAATAATAACAATCATCAATAACAGCTCACAATATGTTTAGCCATAGCACCCAATCCAAACAATAAACGTAATTAACATGGACATATGAACATCATATACATAAACATACATGAGATCGAGCACGACAGCGCCCCCTGGTGACTAGGCCCGCTTAAATCGCCTGCTCTGTCAACCTTCAGAACAGCCGCCCCCAAATTTGCACCAGCAAATTTGCAGTATTCAGTCACTTATCATTCTCTTCTGGTACAGCAGGGAGTCTTATAAGACGGCTCACAGGTCGGACGTAGGTGCGGTCCCGGACTTTAACCTCCGCTGTGCGAATTAGACCATCAGCTCCTGGGAACACCTTGTTGATTCTCCCCACAGGCCACGATGCTCTGGGCAGTTGAGGATCGACAATCATCACGACAGTGTCCAACTGAAGAGGGGATGTATCTGATTGCCATCTGGACCGGGTTTGCGTGGGCAGGTAGTGGCGCAGGAACCGCACCCAGAAGCGATCAGACAGCACTTGACAGGCCCTCCAGTGGCGGCGACTGAGTAGCTCTGAGTCGTGATATACTGCCTGGGGTAAGGAAGGGTCCGGCCGCCCCATCAAGAGCAGATTGGGAGTGACCGGGTCTGGGTCTGCTATGTCGGATGATGCATAGCCGAGGGGCTTGGAGTTGAGGATACCCTCAATCTCGATCAGGACGGTGGTCAGCACTTCGCGGCTGACGATTTGTGATCCCAGGGTAGCAGTCAGAGCAGCCTTAATAGACCTGATTTCCCGCTCCCAGGAGCCTTCAAAATGAGGGGCGCAAGGTGGGTTGAAGCGAAACGTTATCTGGGACTCTGCCAGCTGGGCCTGGAGAGAAGGATGAAGGGTTTGGAAAGCCTCTTGTAATTCTCTATCTCCACCTCTAAAATTGGTGCCCTGGTCTGAGAGCAACTCTGCTGGTTTCCCGCGACGGGATATGAACCTCCTTAAAGCCATCAGGAAGGAGTCCGTGTTAAGGCTAGACAGCACTTCAATGTGGACTGCTCTTGTTGTGAGGCATTTGAAGAGCAAGCCCCAGCATTTCTCATTCCGTCGGCCGACTTTGACTTGCATCGGACCAAAACAATCAATCCCTGTAGAATAGAAGGCTTGTTGCCATAGCCTGAGTCGTGCAAGGGGCAAGTCTGCCATCTGTGGATTGATGGGTTGAGCTCTCCATCTCTGACACTCAGGGCATGATCGCTGCTCTCTTCTTATGGCCTCTCGGCCACGAAGGATCCAAAACTTCCTCCTCAGCTCTGCAAAGAGTCGCTCTGCACCAGGATGTTTCAGATCGTGGTCAACCTGTCGGATGAGCAGCTTGGTCACCGCATGCCTCGGGTGAAGGACTACAGGATGGATCACATCATCCTCTAGATCCTGGCAGCGCCGCAGTCGTCCTCCTACTCGTATCAACTGTAATGGTGCATCATATTCTGGGGCCAGTGTGATTAGGCAGCTGGAGGAAGGGACTTGTTTCCCAGCTGTCAGACACTGGATTTCTTCAGGGAAACTGTCTCTTTGTGCGGACCGCAGGATGCTGAGCTCTGCCTCCTTGAACTCCTCTGCCGTAGGCGTTCCTTTGGGATCTGGAGCCGCCCCATGAAGGTACCCTGCAGCCGCCTTCACCAGTTCACTGAAGGTGCCAAACTGCTGTGCATCAGGTAAGGAATGGAGGGTGCTAGTGACTGTATTAACCAGGCAGGTTGTAGGCCTTTGTAGCTCTTCAGCGATATCTGCACTCATTGTGACTGGGTGCACTGGCCACTGGTCGGGTGGCAGCCACAGGAATGGGGGTCCATGGATCTAACGGTTCTCACCGGAGAGCTTCTGCAGTGGTTGTCCTCGGGTGAGGTCGTCAGCAGGGTTCTGTGACGTTTCCACATAGCGCCAGGCATGGCTATCGGTCAACTCTTGAATCTCTGCGATACGGGTTCCTGCGAACACCTTAAAGCGGCAGGAGTCAGATTGGATCCAAGCAAGAACAGTGGTGGAGTCTGTCCACAGAACCACTCTAGACATCTCCAATGTGAGCTCTCGAGTTAGCATGTTCGCAAGCTGAGCGCCCGTAAGTGCCGCACACAGCTCCAACCGTGGCATGGAGAGCTGCCGCTTGGGGGCTACCCTGGACCGGGCAGTCAGGAATGCCACCTCCACACGCCCTTCAGCATCTTCCGTGCGTAGATATCCCACACTGCCATAAGCGCGTTGAGATGCATCGCAGAAGATGTGGACCTCCCGCTTATTGGCTGCATTGTCCATGGCATGAGTAACGTAACAGCGAGGCAGTCTGATGTTGTCCAGGTGTTGTAGCTCAGTTTCCCAGTCTTGCCATGCCGTGAGCAACTCGCCCGGTAGTAAAGGGTTGTCCCACTCCCGCTTCTTGTCCCATAACTGCTGGAAAAGCACCTTGGCTCTTGTAGTATATGGCGTGAGGAATCCTATGGGGTCATATTGGCTGGCCAATACCTTGTAGATGTTCCTCATGGTGGCAGGTGAGCGCTCCAGTGGTCGTGATTTATACTGCAGCGTATCCGAGTGGCATAACCAGCGCAATCCCAGGGTGGGTTCTTGTGGGTCCATGTCTGTGTGGTTCAGCAACTGTTCACTACTCTCTGACCTGATATCCTTGGGTAGGTGGCCAATGACATCTGGCATGTTGCTGGCCCACTGTCTCAGTTCGAAACCTCCCTCCATTAGCAGGCCCCTTAACTTGTCTGTGACATCTTTGGCTATAGCTGGAGTTGGGAAGGTCTGTAGCCAGTTGTCCACATAGAAGTGACTCTCGATGGACTCACGCTCTGCATCCCCTGGCTGGGTGTGGTCATGTACATGCCTCTGTAGTGCATATATGGCGCAGCAGGGGGAACAAGTAGTCCCAAAGGGAAGAACTTGCCACTCATACACGCTAGGTTGGGAGTCTCTCTGTAGGTCACGCCAGAGAAAGCGAAGCAGAGGCCGGTCTTCAGGCAGTAGCCTCACCTGGTGGAACATACCTTTGATGTCACTACTGACAGCACTGGAGTGCTCCCTGAACCGCAGCAGGACACCCAGGAGAGATGCACCCAAGTTCGGGCCGGACAACAGTAGCTCATTGAGGTTCTGATCCCTATAGATGTAGGAACAGTTGAACACGATGCAATGTTTTTGGTTATGTGTCACCAGGTGATGAGGGATGAACCATGACTCCTTGGACGCCTTCACTTGTTCTTGACTAATTCTGGAGACGTAGCCTGCTTCCTTCAGCTTCATGATCTCTGTCTGATATGCCTCCGACTTCACCGGGTCTCTGCCAAGGCGCTTCTCTGTGCTACGTAAGCTAGTGAGTACAGATTCAGGCTGTGCTGTGAGTAAAGGCATGTTACTCACTCGTAACAGTGGGGTGGCGTATCTGAGGACTCCATCCACCTCCACTCTCCTAGTCTTTGCCTCTAGAAGGTTCAGGGCCTCTTGGTCTCTCTGTGACCTAGTCACCAGCTTCTCATTTCTGTATGGCAGGGTGTCCAGTTGCCAGAGCTTCTCTACCTGCTTAAAGAGTTCAGCAGCAGGGGGGGTAGTGGACATGAACAGACACTGCGGTGGGCGGTTGCACGGTTGGAAGGACTTGATGGGCCCTTGGAGTGTCCAACCAAGTCTGGTCTTTACTGCAGCCGGGCCCCCAGGAGGGCCGAGGCGGACCGGTTGGATCGGGGTCACCAGGTGCGGGCAGTCAGAGCCTATCAAGAGGAGTGGGTGCACGTCTGTGAATGACTGCAGAGGGAGCGTCTTGAGGAGTTTCTTCACAGGGTAGGAGTGTTCAGCAAGACCCAGTCCGCCCCGGTGAATGTCTTTGTGGGCTGACTAGTCGGAGAGATCTTGAACATCACCGATGAGCCATGTAGTGTTCTCACATCCTGCCGTACTGTTCTCAGGGTAAGGGTCTCAGCGGTTCCCTGAAGCTGCAGCCTCTGAACAGCCTCCTGGAGGAGGATTGTCCTCTCTGAGCCATCATCTAATATGGCATATGTCTCCAGGGTATGGTTGCCGTTACGCAATAGCACCTTACTGACCTTCAAAAGGACCTGATTGCAGCCAGCGCGCCGATCCAGGTATAGAACGTCTGTAGCTGGCTTCACCTCTGCATTAGTCCCATTCCCTGTCGCGCGCTCATTCCTGCTGGGCCGTAGATTCCCCTCATGCAAGGCCTCGAGGTGCTTCCCCTTGCATGTCCTGCATAGGACTCTCAACTTACACTGGGCAGCCTGATGGTGCCGGCCACAACGCCAGCAGCGGTTATTGGACTGTACCCAGGTCATCTTCTGTTCCTTGGTTAGTAACTTGAAGTTCGAACACTGGTCCAGGAAGTGTTGCGTGTTGCAGCAGTAGGGGCAGTAGGCTTTGTGCTTGTCCATGGTCTCTTGGTAATCAGAGACTTCAACTTGACCTGCTTGGGGGCTTGCGCCATGGGCGGTACCATGCAGCACATTCATGGTCTTCCTGGTGGCTCTTTTATCCTTGTTGTACTCCTTCTTCACCCCGCTTCTCCCTCTTTGCACATCCTCGATCTTATCAAACTGATCTCCATCCTCTTGGATTTCCAGCTCATAGTCAAGCCACTCTGCAAAGTCCAGCAAAGACGGGATTCCTGCCTTCCGAATGTGAAGGTGACGTCGGAAGGTGGCGCGGAGATCCTGGGGCAGTTTCTTCAGTAATCTGGCCACGTGAGACCCACACTTTAACTCTATGTGCCCATCTTCCCCCAGCTGCTCCAGCATCCCGACTAGAGCTCGGACTCTTAGAGCGAACCTCCTGAATGCTACCGTATCGCCAGCTCGGATAGAAGGCTCCTCCATGAGCTCTGCAATCCGCTGGAGAGACAACTGATGGGGCTGACCATAGTGTTTGGTCAGGGAAACCATTGTATCGGAGTAGGGGAATAAAGAGTTACTGTAGGAATCAGCTATCAGGAGAGCCTCTTCAAACTTGAGGTGGTCACAGAGCACTTGGTACTTGAACATCTCCGTTGCGTCAGCAGGAAGAATGTTATCGAGTGCAAGCTTCAGTCTAGAAAACTCTCTGGGGTCACCCCTGGTGAACTTAGGAATAGATGGAGCCGGGCCCCTATATGTCCTTTCGTTGCTGTTCGGCAGTGGCACTGATGGGGTTATTCGTTGGGGGGATGGGTGTGTAACTGATGGCGGCACGCTATCATATCGTGGCTCTGACAGTATGGATGGGGCTGGTGACAGTCGTGCCTCCAATCGCTGCAGACGTTCTCTGAGATTCTCTACGATATCCGCAGGCTGCCCTGACGGTGTAGGCTGCACTTGTGGGGGTTCATAATCATGATCAGAGGGGGCTATTGGTGGGGGGGGGGCAGCGGCCAATCATCGTCCGCTATATGCCTGTCCCGTACTGTGGGCGGGCGATGCAGCTCCTTTGCTGGAGGCGGCGGTACGGTCTGCAAGGGTGGTGGTGGCATGAGGGGTTGGGATGGTGGGGGCCTGATGCCCTCTCCTCTGTTAGGGGGGTGACTCTCCAGTGGATGGTGCAGCAGTGTAGGCTGTAAACTGGGAGAGACTGCACCACTCCTCTCCATCTGACGTCTCATGTCCATCACCATCAGCTGCAGTCTCCTATTATCCTCCTGTATTTGCTGTAGCACATCCATCATCACAGGTGGGCCCTGATATGGCTATGGCGTACTCACATACCCGGGTGCTGTGGCTCCGAGGTGACTGGGGTGTGTCTCTATGAGCTCAGCAGGGTGGTACTGTAGTGGCCTTTGAGTGAAGGGTGTCATCTCGGCAAATCCCTCTCTATACTTCCATCCAGCCTCCTCCCTTGCAGCGGGGGTGCCTGCGTTATGGTTTATCTCCTGTGGGAGGGCGTACCCTTCATAATCGTCCATCCATCTTGGTCGTCGCACTCGTCGGCGTGGACGTACATCTTCACTTGGGGGAACATGAGCCATTTTCACTTCGTAATTACCTAATCCGGCTCGAAGGACCATATGTTTTGGAGGCTTAATATTTGACAGCTATAGGCTGGTTACTGTGTGGTGTAATCGCGAAGTGTGTGTCTGTCAGGACACGCCTATCAGTTCCCCCAAGACTTAATGAAGAAACAGGAGCATACAATTCCTTGCTTTAATCGTTTGTATGTGTGTGTGGTTCTGGAATAAACAAATAATAACAATCATCAATAACAGCTCACAATATGTTTAGCCATAGCACCCAATCCAAACAATAAACGTAATTAACATGTACATATGAACATCATATACATAAACATACATTAGATGCTATAGCACACATTTAAGTGTCAACAAGAAACGGTCAGTGACCAGGAGCGATTAAGATAGCATATTGTACTATAAACGGCTCCTGAACCATTAGCAAGTTGGCGAACACTGCTGGAGCTATGGAACTATCACATAACTTATCACATAACAACGAAGTTGTCTTCAGTAACAAACAGTACAACTTACGTTTCTCTGGACGCACACTTAACCGCTAACAGCTGATCACCCGACACGAGCCGTAACTCAGCTTCATTCACGTTATTCTATTTACATATCTCCGCCGTCTGTCTCTTCTTCTTCTCTCTTTTTTCCTCTCTTCTTCTCTCTTCTTCTCCGCGGCTCTCTGCCTGATCGAGCACGACAGCGCCCCCTGGTGACTAGGCCCGCTTAAATCGCCTGCTCTGTCAACCTTCAGAACACTAATAGACTGCAATGTCTTTACACGGTAGGGTGTACCGCAGCCACTGCACCTGGCAGGAGTTACCTCCTGCTCCTCCTGTGCAGTGGCTAGCAACGAAGTCGCTCCTCCCAGACATCTTCAGCTGAGGGCAGAGCTGCACGACATGGACCTGTAGACTTCATAGGGTTTTCAAGTGGGCACCCCACCTCTCTGGTGTTTCGTCAATCAGCCCACGACACCTCAGTGGGGTTTGACAGCAGAACCAGCGTCCTGGAACTGCTCCCTCTGCCGTTCAGGGACCTGCCGCACACCTCTGCCCCCCCTCTTCCCTGCCAGCCTGGCCCAGCCACCGTTCACTCCTCCTTAGCCACAGCCACCTGGATGCCTGTTCCGCCTGCTTGGAGATGCCGTTGACCAGGCCCTTGCGTGTTTTTCCTCCAACTCCTAGCATCCCTAGTGTTCTCCAAAGGGACTGCCCGGGGAACCCCCTACACCCCACCTCCACTGGTAAGTTCCAGGTTCACCACCCCTTCTCTTGGCTCTCTGCAAGGAGTGGCTGGTACTTTCTCAGCTTGCGTTCATGTGCCTCCTCAGTCCTCTCCTCCCAGGGTACCGTTAGCTCAATCAAGGCCACTTGTCTTGTTGCACGAGACCAGAGCACGATATCTGGTCGGAGGCTGGTGACTGCGATTTCCTCTGGAAACTTGAGTTACCTACCAAGGTCAACTCTCATCTCCCAGTCTTCTGCTGTGCCAAGGATGCCTCCACACCTGTCCTCCTTGCCTGCTTTCTCCCCTGGCCTGAGAAAGCCAATGAAGCGGGGGCCTTTGGTCTGGGCCTTGGTTCTTTTCCGCTTCCTCTCTCTCTCCAGCCCGTCGGCCAGCTGCGCCAGCACTTTATCGTGGCGCCACCTGAACCTCCCTTCAGTCAGGCTTGCTCGGCAAGATGACAGAATGTGTTCCAATCTTGCTGATTTTCTGCACTGCACACAAAAGGGGTCCTCTGTCAGCTTCCACCTTTGCAGGTTTGTTGGTGTTGGCAGCACATCATACACGGAGCTCAGCAGGAACTTTAGCCGATCCCCCTTCATGCTCCAGATGTCCTTCCAACTGAGCGATCTTCCCCGGACACGTCCCACCGGGTCCAGCTGCCTTGCTGCCTCATGGCCACTGCCCTAGCTTGCCTGCTCTCCTCCTCTGCAGCCCTGATCTCTTCTTGCACCATCCCACGACGATCTTTCGCCTTTGCCTCCTTCCAGCTCGCACGGGTGATGACTCCCAGACCCAACCTCCCCTGGGTCACGGTCCCCATGATGTCCGCATGTTGGAGTCGTTCCTCTGCTTCCTTCAACGCAGAGCTGGCGTCCCATTTCCGGCCTGTCTTTAACGTGATGTTCGCCTGCCGCACCGCCATATCGTCACTGTCCCGTAACATCATGGCCAACCGGACCTTGGCTGTCTTGAACTCCTCCACGACAGATGTAATTGGTAATTGTAATTTATTTATTATCTATTATAGTGAACAAAGATTTATTCATTTCACCAGAGATGGCATGAGGGGCATGTCCAGAGCCTCCACTGTTGACAAGGGGATCTCGTACACAAGCAATGGCCACAGGAGCCTCGGTAGGATGCCGTGCTGGTATCCCCATGCCTTGTATCTCTCCGGTAGGCCACTCCTCTCAAGGGTTTGCAGCCATTCTTCTGCTTGGCTGAGCATCTCCTTTATGCTCACCTTGTCGTTCAGGTCCGCTCTGTACCAACTTCCTAAGCTCTTAACAGGCTTCTCCGTGACCGTGGGGATGATGTCCTCGCCGATCTTGAACCGGAAACGGTCTTGGACATGGCCACGTTTCAGGACTAAACTCCTCGACTTTGATGGTTTGAACTCCATCCTAGCTGCTGATGTGAGCTTGACCAAGTCCTCCAAGATCCACCTACCCTCCGGGACTGACCTGGCCGTAATTGTCAAGTCGTCCATGAAGGCCCTGACTGGGACCTGCTGACTCCCACTCGACAGTACGGCTCCCCGCTTTGGCTTCTCCACTGACTTAACCAGGAGGTTCATCGCTGCTGCAAAAAGTATCACAGAGATGGTGCACCCGGTTGCGATTCCAACCTCCAGTCTTTGCAAGTTAGTCGTGAAGTCACCCGAGGAGAAGCGCATCTTGAGTCTCCCATAGTAGTTCTGGAGGAGTAGTTGGACTTTGTCAGGGACATGGTAGGCTTTCAGTGTGTACTGGACCAACTTATGGGGCACTGTACCATATGTATTTGTTAGATCCAGCCACAGGACTGCTAGATCTCCGTTGTTCCTTTTCGCGTCTTCAATGATCTTGGAGATGATGCTGTTGTGCTCGATACAGCCCGGTACTCCTGGGACTCCTCCCTTTTGTACTGATGTATCTGTTGCTAATCAGAAACTGTGTTAGCCTCTTTGCAACTACTCCGAAGAACACTTTGCCCTCCACGTTCAACAGGGATATTGTGCGAAATTCTTTCAGGCTGGTGGAGTCCTCCTGTTTGGGAATGAAGCATCCCTCATTTTATATATTATAAAATGGACTAAACAAAGTCCATTAGATCAAGTATGGTTAGATATTGAACAAACATTCTGCAAAGACATTCAACTTACTGATCTATTATTTATTAGTCCCACTATCCGTCGACACTGCTGCTACAAAAGCATTAACATCAGCACCTCTCTGACAGCTTGGTGGGAATTCCTTAAAGTAAACGGGTCTCCCTCACATATCCCATGCAAGCTCACGCCCATCTGGAACAACCCTGACATTCTGCAAAATAAAAGACTAATTAACTATACATCCTGGTGCAATAAAGGTATAAGGTATCTGGAACCTATCGTCCAAGGTAATAACTTTATTTCATTCGACAAACTAGTGGCATCACACAACATCAGCAAAAACAAATTTCTGGAATATCACCAACTGAAATCCATAATTCAGGCAAGGTTCAACCTTAACATGTTGGACTTAGAGCCACCATCAATAATTACAGAATTTCTGAAGCTTTCACCCGTTAAATTGCTCTCCAGAATTATCCGGCTACTGTCTAAAATAGATCAAAAAGTCTCGCTGCTGGGGGGCGCTGCCGAGCCTTGATGGAGTAGGACGTGAGTTTGGAGGCTCCTGCCGATTTCGTGTTAAAAGTGTAATTTATCTGCGCTTTTTGCTCACATACTTAGTCTTGTTTTGCTCATCAGTACTTTTTTGTTGGGAAGTTTAACTCTGAGCTTCCTAATATGTCGGGGAAAAACTCTAAAGCCCGCAATACGATTCAAACACGACTGCGGCCTGGTTCACAAGCCCCGACCGCGTCCTCGGGTGACCCGTTGGCTCCTGCAGTGGCCGCCTCGATGCACGCTGACCTTGACACCACGGCCCTGAGGCTCGAGTTGCTGGCCTCGCTCAGGAAAGATATTGCTGATATCTTTAAAAAGGAGCTCCAGGA
The DNA here is from genome assembly GCA_016785345.1 of Trinectes maculatus. NCBI lineage: Eukaryota > Metazoa > Chordata > Actinopteri > Pleuronectiformes > Achiridae > Trinectes > Trinectes maculatus. The sequence continues at coordinate 10,266 of JAFBJQ010000930.1, forward strand.
TACTCTCGGGGAGGCGTTGTCTACTATCAAGCACGACCTGCAAGCAGTGAAGGCACAGCTGGCTAATGATAAAGCTGCTACCGATGCTAGCATGTCCGAGTTAAAAGGTACGGTCGGAGAGATGGAGCTAGCGCTCACTGAGTGCTCCGATGACATCGCCGAGATGAAAACCACTATCAAGTCCCTCACAGCTAACGTGGCCAAGCTGGAGAATAAGTGTGAAGACCTGGAGTCCAGGTCACGGCGTAACAACATAAGAATAGTGGGAGTACCGGAGGGTCCCGACACCTGTACCACCTTTGCTGTAGCCGCCTTACTTAAGGATGCGTTCGGGCTGGCAAAGGAGCCAGTTTTGGACCGGTCCCACCGGACCCTCCAACCCAAACCCAAGCCTGGAGATCGTCCACGAGCCATTGTGTGCAGACTTCACTATCACGGTGACTGTGTTGACATTTTGCGCCGCGCTAGGGAGCTCCGACAGATTAAAGTCGGAGACTTGTCCATCTCAGTCTTCCCTGACCACACGGCCAAGACAGCTCGGGCTCGGGCTGCATTCAACGAGGTCAGACGCCAGCTCCGTGGCATTTACGGTGCTCGGTATGGTCTGATGTATCCAGCGCGACTTCGCATCACGTACAACGGGGTTGAGAAGGACTTCGTTTCAGCGGCGGTAGCCAGTGATTATGTCAAGACCTTGATTTCTGAGTGAGCTCTAATGCCTTTTCAGTTATGTGTCCTGTTATTGTTCAAAGCTTGTGCTCACTAGACTGAATAAGCTACCTGTGCAGTATTAGGTGGTTCTCTGATATATGCACTAACCAGGTTGCTGTCACTATTGTTTGTTTATAGCAGGCATTTTTATTTTATATAACGGCTGCACTGTATTTGGTATATTTGTACTTCAGTTCAGATCAACAATACCTCGTTTTATGCTTTCTGCATTTGTCGGTACGGGGCTGAGGGCCTTCTGTTATTTGTTAATCTATATATTCACGTGCTTTGTTGTATCAATCTGATCTATGTGCAGAGTTGATTTTGTGTTATTAAGGCGGTCATCTTTGTTGTGCTATTGGAACAGTCACCGTTAGTTGAAACAGTATGTTGTATAGTGAGCTTCTCCAATTTCAATATAATGGGATATCATTGCGCGCACACTGTTAAATAGTATCGAAATCGGCGGGAGATACTTATTCTCTCTTTCTCTTTTATTTTGGTTTGTTTCGCGTAGTCTCCGAGTTGTGCAACGCTATTGTGGACAACTTTAGGTTATTGTGGGAAACACTGCTGTCTCCTTTGTTCTGTAGTTATATGGGGACTTTGGGTGTGTTTATGTTAAGGGGTTTGTCAGGGAAAGGGTGTTCCACCTCAGCTCTCAATGAACATTTGCATTTTTTTGTATTATTTTTTTTTTCAAATGGTTAATGGCAATATAGATCCCAGCATTGCTGGGTCAGGCACACCTCTCAGATTTATCAGTTGGAATATCAGAGGTATGGGTAATCCTGTAAAACGATCTAAGGTTTTTGCACACTTAAAACGCTTAAATTCTGATTTAGTATTTTTGCAGGAGACTCACCTTCGCACCAAAGATCACCACAGGTTACATTGCCCTTGGGTGGGTCAAGTCTTCCACTCAAACTTCAATTCAAAAGCTAGAGGAGTCGCCATTTTGATTAACAAAAAAGTTCAGTTCTCACCCACTGATGTTATTGCTGATAAGAATGGCAGATACCTCATGGTTGCTGGTACCCTAATGCAAAGAAAGGTTTTGTTGGTAAATGTATATGCCCCGAACTTCGACGATGTCGACTTCGCTAACAGATTGCTGAGTAACATCCCCTATTTGAATACACACCTGTTGATTTTCGGAGGGGATCTAAAATGTGTTTTTGACCCAATCTTGGATCGGTCTAGTCCTCGTAATCTGTCTCAATCCGCTATGTCTAAAACATTCTCTGATTTTATGAAACAGAATGGTCTTATTGATCCGTGGAGATCTCGTAACCCCTCTACTAAAAAATTCTCTTTTTTCTCCCAGGTGCACCATTCATATTCGAGGATTGATTATTTTTTTATTGACAGTACGCTTAATTCACGTGTAAATTCTTCTGACTATTTAGGTATTGTGATATCTGACCATTCACCTTTGTTATTAGACATTCAATTTTCTAACTGTAAACGTAGTCCTCCACTTTGGAGATTTAACTCTCTTCTTTTGGCAGACAAAGAGTTTTGCGAACTCATTTCTAAGTCTATTGATGAATTCTTATCTTTCAATCAAAATGACTCCTCTTCATATTCATTGTTATGGGAGACACTTAAATGTTACCTGAGAGGTCAAATTATTTCTTACTCTGCTCTTTCTAATAAAAAGATAAATGCTAGGCTTAATGTTCTTACATCTGAGATTAGTAATCTTGATCAAAGATATGCACTGAACCCTTCTCCAGAACTGCTTAAGCAGCGTGTTGATTTGCAAGCAGAATTCAATCTCCTTTCAACTAAAGAGGCAGAGCGCTTGTTACTACGCAGTCGTGGCTCATATTATGAACATGGCGACAAAGCAAGTCGTTTACTGGCACATCAGTTACGACGTCAGGCCACTTCCCGTTTGATACCTAGTATTAAAAACAATGATGACACTATTACTACAGATCCTCTGGAAATTAATGCTAATTTTAAATTATTTTATTCTTCATTATATAAATCTGAATTTCCTACAGACAATACTAAAATGGATGAATTTCTTCAGAATCTTTCAAATCCCGTCATTGATACAAATACTGCCAGGCATCTCGACTCCCCACTCTCCCTTGAGGAAATATTAAATGCAATTAAAGCTATGCAGTCTAACAAAGCCCCTGGCCCTGACGGGTTTCCGATTGAATTTTTCAAAACATTTATTGGTAAATTGGCACCTTTACTTTTATCCGTATTCAATGAATCCTTAGAAAGCGGTTCATTACCACCCACCCTGACTCAGGCCACTATTGCGCTCCTTCTTAAAAAGGACAAAGATCCAACCTCCTGTGGTTCCTACAGACCATTATCTCTGCTTAATGCTGATGTAAAGGTGTTGGCTAAAGTAATTGCATCCCGCTTAGAGAATGTGCTTCCTCATATTATAGCCGAAGAGCAAAATGGTTTTATAAAGGGACGTCAATTGTTTTTTAATATCCGTACACTTTTCAACATAATTTACTCTAAACATTCTGCTAAACTTCCTGAACTTGTGATTTCGTTAGATGCTGAAAAGGCATTCGATAGGGTAGAGTGGGAGTACTTGTTTGCTGTTTTAAAGAAATTCGGATTTGGTGATAAATTTATTTCTTGGATTCGTCTTCTTTATTCATCCCCGAAGGCCAGTGTTCATACCAATGATGTTTATTCTGATTATTTTGCCCTCGGACGTGGATGTCGCCATGGTTGTCCTTTATCACCCTTGCTTTTCGCCATCGCTATTGAGCCTCTGTCTATTCCATTAAAATCCTCCCCTTTATTCAAAGGAATCATCCGCAATGGAATCGAACATAAATTATCGCTGTATGCGGATGATTTGTTACTGTACATAACTGATCCTACACTTTCTATCCCTGCTGTTTTAAGTACTCTGGAGAACTTCAGCACCTTCTCAGGTTATAAATTGAATTTGGGGAAAAGTGAGTGTTTTCCCATTAATACTGCTGCATGTCATATTCAACAATCAGATTTACCTTTTCAATTTAGTCCATCAGGGTTTAAATACTTAGGTATTGATGTAACTCGCTCTTTATCCAGCCTTGCTTCTGTTAATTTCACTCCTCTCATTGAAAAGATTTCATCAGATATTCAAAGATGGGGTAACCTCCCCCTTTCATTAATTGGCAAGATCAGTGTTGTTAAAATGAATATTTTACCAAAATTTCTATTTTTATTCCAGTCGCTGTCTCTTTTTCTGCCAAAACATTTTTTTGACTCACTGGATAAGATGATAAGTGCTTTTATTTGGGGTGGGAAACCACCTAGGGTTTGTAGATCTCTTTTGCAGAGATGCAGACTTAGTGGAGGACTTGCATTACCTAATTTTCAAACTTACTATTGGGCTGCTCACATTCATAAACTTTGCGATTGGTTAAAATCTCCTGGATCCTCTTGGTGTAAATTAGAATTATCATCCTGTAGGGGGTCTTCTATACCTGCTCTACTTTATTCCTCTTTACCTACAAGACCGTCTTTATATACTGATAATCAAGTGGTTCTTAACACTCTCAAAATTTGGTATCAATTTAGACGGTACTTTAAATTTGTAGCTGCGTCTTCCTTAGGTCCTTTAATTAACAACCATTTATTTCCTCCATCACTTTTGGACTCGACATTTTCAGTGTGGTATAACAAGGGTATTACACACTTCAGATATTTATATGTAAATGGTGTCTTTGATAGTTTTGCAAATTTGTCATCTCGTTATGACCTCCCTGTTACTCACCTGTTTCGCTATTTTCAAACTCGTAACTTTGTGGCTAAGTGTTTTCCTAATTTCCCCTCTTTACCTACAGAACACCAGTGGGAAACCATGCTATCATTTGTTCCTCATAACAGAGGAATCATTTCAAAGCTGTATGATATTTTCTTAGCTTTTAGCAACCACTCTAATGCTAAACTTAAGTGTACATGGGAGAGGGAGCTGGGAATACAAGTACATGAGGAGTCCTGGGAGCAGGCCATAGAGAGGACTGGGAGCAGGCCATAGAGAGTCCTAATTTCCCCTCTTTACCTACAGAACACCAGTGGGAAACCATGCTATCATTTGTTCCTCATAACAGAGGAATCATTTCAAAGCTGTATGATATTATCTTAGCTTTTAGCAACCACTCTAATGCTAAACTTAAGTGTACATGGGAGAGGGAGCTGGGAATACAAGTACATGAGGAGTCCTGGGAGCAGGCCATAGAGAGGATACGATCTACCACTTCTTGTGCTCGTCTTGGACTTATTCAATTTAAGGTCCTGTACAGGACACACTTTTCTAAGTCTAGACTGTCTGAACTGTATCCAGAAGTGGAAGACAAATGTGATAAGTGTTATGGCTCTCCTTGTCACCTTAGCCACATGTTTTTTCTTTGTCCGGATCTGAAAGGTTTCTGGGCGGGTTACTTTACTATTATGTCCACTGTTCTTGGAGTAAACCTCCAACCTTGTCCGCTGATTGCTATATTTGGGATTCCTGACTCTTCACTTGCACTTAACCGTACACAAAAGGACATCATAGCCTTCACATCCTTATTAGCAAGGCGTTCCTTATTGTTACACTGGAAATCTGCTAAATATCCTTCTGTCTCCCAGTGGCTCAAAGACGTAATGTTTTTCTTAAAACTTGAGAAAATTAAATATACGTTGAGAGGATGTACAGTCAAATTTTTCCACAAATGGCAACCCTTTATTTCCTATTTCACTAATTTGAGGGTACTTCCCAACTGAATGTCTGCCTGTTACTGTTGTAACTTTTATTATTGCATCAATAACAAGTAATGTGTGTTGATCATGAGGTGCTGAGTGTGGACGTGGGTGGGGGGTTGTTCATTGTTTTTACACGGTACTCTGTATTAATCTATTTCAATTTGATTATCTTTTCCTATATTCATATGTGTTTGTGTCCGTGTGCATATCCATGTGTTTAAAAGAAAAGAGGAAAGGAAATTGTATTTTTTTTTTTATTGGAAGTATTGTAATGTGTCTTTCCAATAAAAATATCTTGGAAAAAAAAAAAAAGTCTCGCTGCCAACCTCCAAATGGGAAGAAGACCTATCCATCAATCCACACTCTAACTTTTGGGTAAACATTTGCTTTAACACCTTTAGAACGACACAGAACGCCAACTTACAAATTATCCAGTACAAAACCCTGCATAGAACACACTACACTGGACAAAGGATGTTCAAGATGGGCCTGACGCAAACAGATATCTGCATGAACTGCACAGATGATACACCAGATAATTACCTGCATGCTGTTTGGCTATGTGCACCAGTCAGAAATTTTTGGAAGAGGATATGTGAAGACCTGTCAGCATGTCTAGGGAACCCCCTACCAGTCTCCCCCGCATTGTGTCTTCTGGGTGATCTCACTAACATCAATATGGAGACAAATAGATCATACACGCTTCTTGTGGCCTTAAGCATCGCTGGTCGGCCTGCCCGCTTGGGGCTGGGTCGGGGTGGCTCCGGATCCTGCTTGGGCGGGGCGGGCCCTCCGTCAGTGGCCCGCCGGGTTGTGGCCGCCCGTCCGGGGGGGCTTCGGGAAAGAGGCCCCGGCTAGATGCTGGGATGGCTTCCCCCTGGATCCTCTGAGGCCCCGTCGCGTGTCGTGGGGGCCTGCCTGCCGCTGTCCCCCCGCGAGGGCCGGGGGTGTGGGCTGCGCTGGGGCTGCCGCGGGGCTGGCCTGCTCCGTCGGGGGGGGTCCGGTCTTGCCACTGTGTGGTGGTCTCCCTGCTGGGGGGTGTGGGCGGGGGCTGTGTGCCCGCGTTCTCTCACTGGCCTCGCCGTGGTGGGCTCTTGACGGTCCCCGGGGGCCCTGGCACTGGGCCCAAAGTGCTCTGGGGGTTGTGGGGCTCGGTGGCGGCGTGGGCTCTCCCCTGCCGGCTGCCGGGGGGTGGGGCCGTCTCCCTTCGCATATCAGCAATCAGCCACCACAGACTACATCCAAATGACAAACTCCACGCACATACTCACACAAACACACTCATACACAGACACTGTACCCCAAATATTACTTACCTATTTATCCTGTCATGACCATATATATCTGCTACATCTGTGTACTGTATACTTCAGTCTGTATCCACTCTATAATCATCATCTATGTAACACTGGAATGACTGTAAACTCATGTTACTGTTGTAAACAATGTCACTGTCACTGTCACTGTTGCTGTTGCTACTGCTCTCTTTCCCCCCTCCAGGTACCAAATCTCGCTATAAGACTCTCAGCATAACCACGGTTGTAATGTTGTACTGTTGTTATTCTTGTGATGTTTCTGTTGTTATTGTCGTCTCTTCTCCCACTCCAACCCCGGCCCCCACTCTGTCTCTCTCTCTCTGTGTCTCTCTCTCTGTGTCTCTCTCTCTGTGTCTCTCTCTCTGTCTGTCTCTCTCTCTGTCTGTTTCTCACCATCTCACCCTCTCTCTGTCCTTCCAAAAAATGTCAGTTCGGTAGCCGATGCCAATAAAAGCCAATGAAATGCAACAGGAAGAGAGAACCACACCCTTCCTTTGCAGAACAAATCTGTTGAGGCACAACAAGGCACCCAGAAACTGTCCAGCGTCTGTTTTTTTAAAGAGAGAGTGTGGCCCTTCCCTTTTCAAGTGTGGGAAAGCTTGCACCGATACAACACTTGACAATTGGTGAACATAGAGTCCACCAGGCCTCTGGAACTTGTTTGTATGGACTTCTTGTCTTTAGAGCCTGACAGAAGTAATACAAAAAACATCTTGGTGACCACGGATCATTTTACAATGTACGCAGTCGCCATCCCAACGCCAAACCAGAAAGCGCTGACTGTCGCCAGGTGCCTTTGGGATAACTTCATGGTCCATTATGGAATTCCTGAGAGCTTGTAGTGACCAAGGACCTGACTTTGAGTCACGGACAATCAAAGAGTTATGCAAAATTGCTGGAAACCATAAAATCCGTACAACACCTTACCATCCCAGAGGGAATCCAGTTGAACGTTTCAGTAGAACATTGTTGAACATGCTGGGAACGCTTGACAATAATGACAAGTCACAGTGGCGAAATTTTGTGAAACCCTTAGTACACGCATACAATTGTACGAAGAATGATGTCACAGGGTTCACACCCTATGAGCTCATGTTTGGTCGCCAACCAAGGCTGCCCATCGATTTGGCACTTGGGTTACCCATAAGAGATGGTGGGTACAAATCTCACTCACAGTACGTGCAAAAGCTCAAGTCCCACCTAGAAGAGAGCTACAAGATAGCCATCCGAAATGCCACAAAGGTAGCAGCAAGAAACAAGGCAAGATTCGACAAGCATGTCACTGTTTCTAAGTTGGAGGCTGGAGAGAGAGTACCGTAATTTACGGACTACAAGCCGCGACTTTTGTCATACGCTTTCAACCCTGCGGCTTATGCAATGATGCGGCTAATTTATGCATTTTTTCTAGCGGCCGCCAGGGGCGCTCGAGCAGAAAAGGTAAAGGGGGGGGAGCGGGGGGGAAGGGGGGGAGGCGGCAGCGGCAGCCGGTAAGGAGATGCACACGGACACAAATGCGTTCGGGATCGTGGCAATACCGTAGGTGTGGCGAAGCATATCTGACGCTATTCCAATCCGACACTGAGGAGGAAGACTTCCAGGGTTTCAGTGCACAGGAGGAAGATGAAGACGGCTCTCAGTGACTTTTACCGGTATGTTTTTTTTAACCAGCCCTGTTGTGTTGCTACCGTTTTGCTGTTGTGTTACTATCGTATTGCTGTTGTGTTGCTACCGTATTGCTGCTGTGTTACTACCGCATCACAGGCACTGTTTGGAAAGAAAAGCCAAGGTATATTATTAAAACTTTGAAAACTCTTTCTGTGTACCGTCTTTCTTTGTAAATATCTCATGTTTCAATGTGGGCACATGCGGCTTATAGACAAGCGCGGCTTATGTATGTACAAAATGGTTTTTCCTTTAAAAATGTACTGGGTGCGGCTTAAAATCAGGTGCGCTCTATAGTCCGGAAATTACGGTATTAGTGAGAGCTGTCCGTCTGCGCGGCAAACATAAGCTTGCCGACAAGTGGGAGTCGGATATTTATGTAGTGGTGAAACAAGCTGGAGATCTTCCAGTTTACACCCTCAGACCAGAGAGCAAGGAAGGGCCCTTGCGGACCCTTCACAGAGATCTCCTACTTCCCTGTGGTTCCACTGGAAGTTGGAAAGCTAGATTTGCCAAAAGCACACAGGCCACAAACACGAAGAGTTGCTGAACAGTCTGATGTAAATGATCAGTGTGATTCTGAGGATGACATTCCCTATGAGTGGTTCAGAGAACAGCCAGGCCAAGAAATTGGAAGATTTACAACCGTCTATGGAATTCCCAGATCAAACATCAACCCTGAGTCCGCCCTCTCGGAGAAGATAATGCCAGTCTATGGATACTCAGGTGGATGGAGATCACCTATCTGTTAATCCATTTAGTGATTCAGGCAACATTGAAGCAGGAGACCTACCTGATGTCCCATCAGCTGTAGCTGGGGGTGGATGTTCGCCTACTCCTTCTAGTACATCACCCGAAGAAGAGACAAAAACTAAAGAATCGACAGGCCCGTACTTACCTTTCAATGTCCCTAGATCTACTAGGAATGACCTTCTCATCGAGAGGACTGTACAAACCCCTGACAAGGATGCCCCTGTGGAGCAACAAGAAAAAGAGATGGATGGTAGTGCACCAGTTACCAGTGATGCAGTGCCTTCTGAAAGTATTGAAACTGATGGACCAAGCAGCATTGTACGACGTTCAACCAGAAACAGAGGAAAACCTGAACGACTGCAGTATTCACGTTTTGGGTGTCCACTGGTGTCCATTGTCCAGTCTCTGTTTCAAGGCCTCAGTACGGCCTTTACTGATGCTTTGTCGGAGGATGAGGATTCACAGACCAAAACCACTGACCAAAACTCATCCTTCAGACCTTTTACCAAACAGCCGCTCTCATGCACAGAGGCGTGCATGGATTCAAGGGGGGAGGGTGTAACCAAGGTTAAAAATCTATATTAGTTTTCGACTTCCGGAATGGCGGTGAGCTGAGTGGACGTGTGTTGCACGGCTCCGCTACCCTGTTGGCTAAATCCTTCTTAAATATTGTACTTGTGCTAGTGAAATACCCCCATTTCGATAAATAAGTTAAGGGCAATGCCGGCGACACAGAAAAAAGTCGGCCAGGGGCGAAACCAAACTCTTCAATCCAAATTGTCGGAGTTTACGACGTCGAGCACTAGCAAAGTGTCAGCTAACTTCAACACCATGGACTCTGCCGAGGCTGATGCTAGCCCGATCCTGAAGGATAAACCATCGGACAGAAGCGACGACAAGACGGCGGGAGAGTCCGGTCCCTTGTCGACTGCCATTCTGACCGCTATCAACGATATGAAAACTGAGTTTTCTACCAGGTTTGATGGCATATTGTCCGCGATTGAAAGTGTCAGGAAAGACATCACTGACTGTGCAGAGCGTGTCACGGAGGCAGAAACAAGGATTTAAACAACTGAGGATAATGTCGCCTCGCTCCAAACAAAAGTACAAGTCCTAG
>JAFBJQ010000931.1:0-36416 GCA_016785345.1 Trinectes maculatus
AAGCTGATTTGTTCGTCCAGAAAAGAGACAAAGCCAGGGTCTGCCAACCACTTTTGTTTGCATCGCCAAATCCTATGGTCTTTCACTAGCTTTGAGTCCTGATATATCAATGAATTAGGAGCATGGTCTGAGATTAAGATAGCATCATAGGAGCATCCCTTCACTTTGTGCCTTAACTCTGCAGATATCAAAAAGAAGTCAATTCTTGAATAGGACTTGCGTACACCTGAGTAACACGAAAACCTTAAGTCGTCAGGATTTTCTTCCCTCCAGATATCTATTAGATTCAATTCTTTCATGAAATGTTGTATAACTGCCCTACTGCGAGTGTGAGACTCTATAGCTCCAGAGCTCCTATCCTTTGCCGGATCTAACGCACAGTTAAAATCGCCCGCCACCACGCATTTACCCGGAAGAGTAGACAAAATCAGGAATAAATTTTGAAAAAAATTAGGGTCATCAGTATTTGGTGCATAGATGTTCACCAAGATAATTTGCTCGTTTAGTAAATGACCTTGCATAATAAGGTATCGGCCCAATTTGTCTTTAATAACCTTATTTACATGAAATAGTATTGACTCATGCACCAGAGTAGTGACACCTCTAGCTTGAGAGTTAAACGATGCAGAAAAGACCTTGCCCCTCCACCTCCTCCTAATTTTCAGATCATCATTGTACAGCAGGTGTGTTTCCTGAAGAAGCACAATATTAGACTGCATTGATTTCATTCTGTTCATGACCTGTTTGACTTTCTTAAGTTTTCCTAACCCCCTGCAGTTCCACGATGTGATTTTAATTTTTATCTCACTAGACATTTGTGTATTTTGTATAGTAATACTACCCAAACATTTTAAGAGGTTTGTGAAAAGAAAAAAACAAAACCAAAAGACAAGCACAAATAATACTATTAACGAACCCTTGACACAAACCCTCGCCCATATCCATGATTTTACCATCAGCAGTTACCTTCTACTTTGTAAACCGCTACTCAGATCGTTTCCTAATAGATCAGCCCAGTCCCTCTTCTGACTTGATCCGTTTGACGAAGTCCTCCGCTTCGAAGTGGTTGTTAAAGATGTAAGATCGTTCCTTGTAAGTCACCAGCAGTCGGGCAGGGGGATGATGCCATAACGGAGTCCCATTGCACGGAGCTGCCGTCTCACCTCGTCAAATTCCTTTTGCTTCTTGTGCACACCTGCCGCCACATCCTGGAGAACCTCACGGTCTGGTTCTTGTAGCGCACTTCTCTTTTTGATCTGGCTGCTCTCGTCACCAGTTCTTTATCCCTAAAGTTCAAAAACTTCATTATCATTATTCGGGGTGAAGGATTGTTGTGTGCCCTTGGCCCGATTCTGTGAGCCCTCTCCACCGTCAGCTTCGTGTGCCCCAGCGGGAGCTCCAGTGCGTCTGGCAGCCAATTCTCCAAAAAGGCACACGCGTCTTCACCCTCCGCTTCCTCTGGTAAATTGACAAGCCTCAAATTGGAGCGCCTTGATCTCGTCTCCAGGTCAAATAGTTTCCCCTCCAAGTCCTTATTTTTGTTTTCTAGGACTTGTACTTTTGTTTGGAGCGAGGCGACATTATCCTCAGTTGTTGAAATCCTTGTTTCTGCCTCCGTGACACGCTCTGCACAGTCAGTGATGTCTTTCCTGACACTTTCAATCACGGACAATATGCCATCAAACCTGGTAGAAAACTCAGTTTTCATATCGTTGATAGCGGTCAGAATGGCAGTCGACCAGGGACCGGACTCTCCCGCCGTCTTGTCGTCGCTTCTATCCGATGGTTTATCCTTCGGGATCGGGCTAGCATCAGCCTCGGCAGAGTCCATGGTGTTGAAGTTAGCTGACACTTTGCTAGTGCTCGACGTCGTAAACTCCGACAATTTGGATTGAAGAGTTTGGTTTCGCCCCTGGCCGACTTTTTTCTGTGTCGCCGGCATTGCCCTTAACTTATTTATCGAAATGGGGGTATTTCACTAGCACGAGTACAATATTTAAGAAGGATTTAGCCAACAGGGTAGCGGAGCAGTGCAACACACGTCCACTCAGCTCACCGCCATACCGGATGTCTTAGCTGGACATTTAGGAGATTATGGTACAGAGTGGAACCACCGACCGAGGAGGGGATATTTGTAATGGAGAAACTTTACCATAAACTGAGACTAAAAGAGACTCAATTTCATGAAAAATGTGAAAAATTGACCGTTTATAGAACACAAGAAGAGGACACCACCACTACCACTGGATGATGGATGATGAAGGATGATGGAATAAGGACAATTTTTTAATAATGTATGCTGAGCCTTGACACTGTAATTGTAGAAAGAAAAACTTAATAAGTTGAATTTTTATTTTAATAGTTGCTTAGATGACGCATCAAATGATACAACTAAGTTTGAGACATTTTGCCTATTTATAGCTGTGTTTTGAAATAGTAAAAATAAAATACCATCCTGCTTCTGCCATCAGTGTCCACGGCTTCATGATGTTGACTAGATTCTGTAATATCCCTATATTAATCACATAATACTACTTAATATAATTTAATATAATGAGCATTGCTATTCAGTCCTGTTTAGTATGGATGCCTCATTGTTCAGTTTACTACACTTGATGAGGCCTAATGAATACAAAAGAGACAAAAAAGCACAGTCAATGAAATTAGAGTCCACTGAGTTAATAATGGGCTCATTACATTCAGCATATCTGGCCCTAATCAGGATTTCTAGGGGGATTTGGTGCAGCACAAACAGTGTTGGAAATAATTACAATAATAGCGTTGATTAGATTAGATGCATTGATATGTGTGGGAGAACATGTTTTATTTTATTAAACTACTGGGTGCGACTTTGCAAATAAGCTAAACAGCTGACTTTAAATTTGTCAGTACCCAATCCTCCTATACCTCACTACTTCCCTCTTATTTCCACTCCAGGTTGTCATGGCGGCGTGTACCAGAGGAAGCTGTACGACGACCTCATGGTCAACTACAATCGGCTAGAGAGACCAGTCCAGAATGACTCGGCACCCATTGTGGTGGACCTCGGCCTCACGCTGCTACAGATCATTGATGTGGTGAGGATGTGTGTGTGTGTGTTTCTGTCTCAGTGTGACAAAGTGAAGACGTGAGGGACATTTGTGGGATTTGTTTTGGAAATCAACAAGAGTATAAGCATACTGAATGTTTATCAGGCCTTTTTGTTTTGTTGAATTTAAAAGGAATTCAGTCAGATTTGTCTAAAGCAACTGTGGCACACACTAATGCACATGCACTGTGGTTGTTGCAACTCATCTACCTCTGAACGTAAAATCGTATTCCCCAGTGTGGATGTGCCCAACCAAGTGAGAGTATTCATCTTTAAAATATGTGACTCCCCTTGATCTGTTTTTCATTTCGAGGGACCACAGGCCCTCAGTCTATTCTTTTATTCATCAGGAAAAAATCAGCCTCAGTGTTGAGATATGCAAGCTCACTTTTTTCTTTTCTTCAATCACTTGCTGTAACGCTACCCACCTTTCTTTTTTTAATTTTTATGTCCAGTCTTTCAAGGTATGATTGGTACATCTCTATAAGACTGAAGATGCAAAGAAGCTTCAGGGAGATGGTCAGCTTAGTTTACTATATATACTCATGCTTGTGTTTAACCCATACAATAACCGAAAGAGAAAACGGATCCGTTTTTACCAAGGGTTATGTGATATTTCTGTGCAGTCAGAAAAAAGTTGACAATGCCAATTAAAACAAAGACCTATCTGCATGTGTTAAATGCAGATAGGTCATCAGTTATCAGTTCCTGATATTGATACCTGTCTGTGGACTATCACCTCTCTGTGGACATCACATTATCGTGGTGGAAGGCTTTGAGTGTCCTAATGATCCCAGTAGCTGTGTTATCTGGTCAGTCTAGTAGTCTCTGGTACGGTTTCCCATTGCAAATTGAGAGGAAGGCCTGGACAAAGTATGGTCCAAAAGATCCATATGAGAAGGAATAAAACAAGGGAAGTGTGTACCCTGCTAGGGGGGTTACTGGGGCCACACCCAGGAGCCAGGCCTGGGGAAGGGGCACATTGGCGAGCGGTGAGGAGTGCCTAAGCCTTCGCCCATGGGGCTCGGTCGAGCTCAGCCCAAAAGCACCGGTTTCTCAGCCACCCTGGTGAAACCTGATGTGCTCGGCGCTGGAATATCAGTTTTCCCCACTGTGGTGAAGCTGTAGACTCTCACCAGGGAACGAGCCCCCAAGTTGGAAGAAGAGAGGATTGGAGGTTTGGAGGTTTTGCCACAACCCAGCGGCGGGTTGTGGCAGTTTAACGTCCTTCCATTCATGGGGGTGGGGAGGTTGTTATGTGTTCAGAGAAATTGGAGAGTTCAGAGTTGCAGGATGTTTGTGAAAGCAACAACATAAGAGGGGATCAGGGATTGGCAGGGGATCAGAGGGGTGGGGCGTTCATTGTTCCGGGTTAGAGGAGACTCACAGGTGAAGAGAGTGTGCACCCACACTAGAGAGTGGGGTTTGGTGTTTTGACGTTGGTTGCGGCCCACAGTAGCCTGGGTAAGTTGATAAATAAAATAGCTAAAGACAGTCCTGACTCCATGCCATCCTTAACTGGGGTCGCTACAGTATATTTAGCAGCCTGCAATATACATAGCAGGTATATGTATAAACATTTCCCAGCTAGTCAGACATATCTGTGTAAATATGGATCTTCTTGCAAAACCATATACTACATTGAACCCAACAGAGTTTGTGTTTGTGTTGTTATCCTTGGATGACGGATTTTTAAATGTGACCTGACAAATCCTAGCTGGTATCAAATCATCATAATTAAAATAAAGCTAAAGTATTAACATTAAGGTCCTCCTATGGAAAACTAGGTTTTCGTGACCTTCATGACTTACATACTGTCCAACAGTCCATCAAATCTTCAGTACTGTTATAGTTCAAATGAATGTGTCAGTGGCTCTGCTGTTTTGGTTCTGGTAAGGTTTGTTTCCATTCTGACCATGTGGTGGTGTCATGTGCTTTCTGTTTTTGTTTTGTTTTGACATGTGCTTCTGACTCCACCCTCCTACTTCCTGTCTTTGTTGCCCTCCATTTTGTGAGCACACCTGATCCTTGTTTGTTCTGATTAGTCAGTGGGTATTTAAGCCCAGCATGCCTCTCAGTCTGTGTTGAACCGTGCCTGCTTGTTACCTGTGTCTTGCCTGTGCTCTATTTTTTGTGGAAACCTTTATCTTGAACTTAGCTTAGCCT
The DNA here is from genome assembly GCA_016785345.1 of Trinectes maculatus. Classification (NCBI taxonomy): domain Eukaryota; kingdom Metazoa; phylum Chordata; class Actinopteri; order Pleuronectiformes; family Achiridae; genus Trinectes; species Trinectes maculatus. The sequence goes on from JAFBJQ010000931.1 coordinate 5,255, forward strand.
GTTGGGTTTGTGACTGTTTACCGGTCTGTGATTTCTGCCTTTGGATTTTGCTGGAGAACTATTAAACCACACTGCTTTTTGAACTGTTGTCTGCCTGTCATCCTTTGACTGGCAAAGTAAACTCACTGCTCTTACTACTTGTCGTGAAAATCGATTCAGAACCATTCACCACTCCTCTCTCTCTATCGCTCTCGCTCTCGCTCTCTCACGCTCTCTCTCATTCTTGTCTTCTCATCTCTTATCTCCACCTGTCCTTTCTGATCTGTCCCTCTTTTAAGCAGAGTCTTTTCTTTGCCGCTGAAATAGAGCCGCCTCCTATTGTGTTTCACAAAGCAACATCTTTTTTTTTTCCGTCTCACCAGGTGAGAGGGAAAAAAGGCACCAATCTTGGAGATGTTGCTTTGGCGTTGCCGTGTTTCCACTCTGTTTAGTGCCTGACCTATGTTTTGTGGTGTTTGGTGAATGTGGGGATCCTGCTGAGCTGCAGTGGGCAGCATCAGCCCCATCACACCCACTATAATATAAACCCTCTAATCTCCTCACAGATCTGCTCTGAGACTGATGGACACTTGCATTCAGTGAAAGCTCCTTATCTCTGTCTGACATCATATGGCCAAAGACCAAAATATATTTTCATGTGTATATTGTTCCAGAAATTGCATTTCAGTTTTTATCCCCAGGAGAGAACGATCAGATGACTAGTTACAGTTTAAAAAAAAACGACAAACCTCAAATGAACACAGGGAGTAGAAAGTGCTGCTGTGCTGTAACTCACTACAACGGTCAAGCATTTTGCACATTTCTTCCAGTGGTAAGAGAAAGTTAACACGTCAGTTAGCACTTAGCATACCACTGTATATGTATATACATATACACACACATATATATATATATATATATATATATATATATATATACACACACACACACACACACACACACACACATATATATATATATATATATATATGGCTCTACAATCATGTTCTTCTACGTCTGACCTCTCTATAATTTTATCTTGAACTCCCTCTGTCTCTAACTGCTCTGCTTCTCTCGCCGCCAATCTGGATTCCTCTCGCTCTCATTTCTTCTCTCTTCTCCCTCCTGCTCTCTGACCCTTTCACCACGAGCCGACACTTTATGAAATATCATAAAAGGCAGCTGGAGCTTTATATTTTCTGTTTTGATGATTCCTATAGAACTGATCATAAACCTGTGTCTCTGTTGAAAAGCCTCATCCATTCTGCTCAGCGTCGCTGTCAGCTTCCTGCACAAACTGCTGTTTGCTGTCTTTGCCTTTCTGTCCTTATTGTTTACATCAGACAGCCACATCCAGGAAGTCACCGAGCATCAAGCCCGTCTCTGACTCTCACCATGGAGTTCATGTAATACTGCACCATAACATCAAACCGAATAGGCTCTCGTGTGCACGTCTCTGCCTTCTTGTCAGTGATTGAAGCCCAAATCTGTCTAATCATTTAAATCAAATGTCATGTGTTTTATTTTAAGGAACGGCCCTCTACATGGAACGTGTAAACAAGCATGAATTCCTAACATTACAGGCATCACACAGACAACAACACGCTGCATTGTATCATTGTCATTCAGTGAACATGCCAGCTCTGATCCATCTGGGACACAGTTTGACCTCACTGTCTGTCTGTCTCATAATGTCACCTCATGTTGCAGTGCATATATTTTTAATTATTATAACCTTGCAGAATATCTTTTTATTTATTTATGTCTGTATAAAACCACATGTATTGGCTGCTGATTGTCTCTCTCTCTCTCTCTCTCTCTCTCTCTCTCTCTCTCTCTCTCTCTCTCTCTCTCTCTGCTTCTGGCCCCTCCAGGATGAAAAGAACCAAGTGTTGATCACTAACGCCTGGCTGCAGCTGGTATGTCTCATCTCCACGCATCTTTTTCTGTGATCTGTGTGACAGTTGTCATTCCGTATATTTTTGGAAAGTGTTTGTGTGTGATGTTTGTGTCCTGCGTGCTCTGCCGTTGTTTTCAAAAAACTATTCACACCCGACTCCCTCTGAAGGGAATAAGACCAGATATGATTTCAACCTGTAACTTCAACTGTTTGTTTTGCAACAGGAATGATCTCTTCTTTTAATAGACCATTTGGCACAGTGGCATGTTCGCCTATAGGCTAAATGTTACCAAAAGAAAAAACGTGTTAACATATTGCACTGTAGTGGTCATATAGTCTTTCAAACACATTTCACCAGTGGCCAGACACGCTCATAATCACAGCTTACAGTGTTAAATCAGCTGGCTGTTTAATGTCTGTAATGTTTCGCTTTAATATGCTCGCAGCCTAATGCTTCTCAGACCTGACAGGTGTAGTTTTGGTTCCTTACATGTGATGTGACAGGTGTAGAGTTGGAGTGGACAGCATCCATTTAATGTCTTCTGAGCATGTGGGAATTAAGATACTTAATTCATGTACATTACAACTATACTGTTAAAGAAAGATGAATATAAGTAGGTAATGTGAGGAATGTGCATTATAATGCTCAGTAGTCACGGTCATAATAGCCCATTGAGGATGTCAGCGATGTCACACCTTATGAATGAGTGAATTGGTGAATGAATTATTCATGAAGACACGTCTATAATACTGCCATCCACTTTGGATTAATGGCATCAGGGGGCTTTGCAGATGCAGCAGATTTTGGAGACCTGAGAAGAACATTAACTAGCTGACAGACAGCGAGACAGAGACAGGGGCAGGTTCACTTCCACTGCATGAAGGAGGATTTTAGGATTACAGGTTTATCAGACAGTGACTGTTCCATATCCAGAGGAATGGCATTTTATGTGGTTTTTAACTGCGAGACATACTGAGCTCAACTCTAATGGCTTATTACGGATCATTATTATGTCTAAAATAAAAAAAACACTTTTACCTAGATATAACGATCTCTGATATATCCAGTATCTGCCTCCATCTCATTGTCATGTAGGTAAAATGGACAGAAATTTTCCAGAGAGCAAATAATGTGCCTCGGGAAATGGTGCCACGTGTTGTGGTTGTACTCATCTACAGATGACAGCTTGGTTAAGACAGAAATAGCTGAGATAGAGATTTAAAAAATCCAAAAAGCAGTGTAGATTAATAGTGCAAGTGATGACTTAAATCATTTATATGTAGTTGCTTGGGAATAAAGCTAAAAACAAGTTTTCAACATGTTATTAATCATTTGTTTACTATATATGTATATACAACTGGATTCTACATTCGAATATGCCCTGGAATACATCAGCCTTTATCTTGTTCTCAGGATGAATTAAGGAATTTCACACTTTGATAAGATAAGATTGAGAGTCGACTCCAATTAGTAACACATTTTCAAATTTCTGTTATGTAACTGAAAACCTATTCTTAGCCACCGGTTATCTCGTGTCGCCTTGTGTCCTCCTCATCTGTTCCCCGCAGTATACAAAGTTTCTGAGCTGTGATTAGTTCCGTCGACTGTTATTTGTGCCTTTCCAGCCAACTAACATGAAACGACGGCTGTGGAGCAGCAAACCACCAAGGCCCACAGTTGACAAGTGTTGTGATTAAGTCATTGGCTGCACGAGTCAGCGGAGACATATGTCAGCACACGCACTTTAGATGGATGTCTTTGAAGAGCATATGATTTTGAGTCGGCGTAAAAATCACTGAACAGAGGCACATGTGCACAGCAACACGCACACATACATCAACAACAACCCAAGAGCTCGAGCATGTGAACACACAAAAAAATACACATTGCACACATATAGTAAGTTCAACCCTCTTATGTATGTGCATGTACTGATGCCCAGTGTACTGTGGCCACATTAGTAATGGGACTGGGGTTGCTCCACTGGGAATGTGCCTCGTGGCTACAGCATCTGAGTGCCTCCATCTGTATCCATCTGTATATGTAACTCCTACAGCCTACATATACACACACTGCACACACACAAAAGTAATACTTACACACAAATGCGGTGACTTGCCGAAACACAAACTGAGATCTGCACCAATCCATAGATGTCATCATCTTGCAAGTCATTGTAAATAATGAAGAGGTACAGATATAACACACTCTCTCTATGTGTATTGCCACACTTTGACACTGGGCTCAGTTCACTGAATGTGAATCAGCGCTCCAACCGGAGTGAAGAGGTCAGTGCCAGCGGTAGTTTCACTGCCAGACCTCATTATAGACAAAGTGTAGGAGCCAACAGTTGTTGAATAATCAGTCTGTATCAAGGCAAAACATCTGATTTGTCAGGGTTTATAGATGATCAGGATTACAAAGAGAGCCGCAATAAGAAATTCATAAGAAAATACATTATGATGGGCGTATTTCATATACAAGTCACAGAATCAGCAAGATTTAAGATGTGGAACACATCCTGCCATCAGAGCTGCTGAGGATGATAACGTGCAGTAAACACAATTACATTTCAGTAAACACAATTATATTTGGCATTTGAAATGTTTTTCTTTCATTCACTCGCTTGTGTGTTTTGTATTTTGCCCTTTTTGTGTAAAAACTCTCTATTTGTTTCTTTCAGTCCTGGACAGACATTTACCTGTCATGGAACCCAGAGAACTACCCTGGTGTTCAAAACCTTCGCTTCCCATCCAATCTGATATGGGTCCCAGATATCCTCCTCTACAACAGGTAGCTTATCGTCCCATTCTTCCCCTCTGTTCTTTACTCTCATCACATCTCTTTGCTTAATGACATTATCAACAATTCTGCAACATTTAAGATTCTCTTGGATCAAAGACATGTTTGTACTTTTCACATTTTGTTTTCAAATCTCAGGTTCCTAAATTACAAAACTAAACCAACCCAATAACTTATCCAACAATATTACCCTGTGTAGAACTAACGTTTACAAAACCTCACATTTAAATGTAATTCTTAGGTCACAAAATTACACCAAACAGTAATATAATGCTGATCAACTAATTGATTCTTGAGCTCTCATGAGCTCTGAATGTCCATTCGATTCCATTAATTAATTAAACAACTACAATAGTAATACAAATAAGCAAATGAGTGAGTTCACAGAAAAGTAGATTAAATGTTCTATTTTATAAAACTAGGCATTAACTGGTAACTTTACTGGGCAAATGTAATCACTAGTGCACAGGAATGCAGATCTATACCACTCTGTTCTGACAGAACCATTTGTTATTGAACCATTTTGCATGTAGAATTACCCACAGACTGTGGATTTATTGTTTAATAAAGCATATTGACTTGAAGCAAGGGATGAAGAAAAGCAGCAGAATGGTTAAATCTTAATTCTGTTGGTATTTATAGTGGTAGCTCCTGGCTACTGGCGCAATTTGTGATTAATCTGTCACCAGCTGTTGCCACTTGAATCTGTTTATCAACTGCTCCTGTTTTGTTTGTTTTTTTTGTATTTTCTTCTATTTACATCAATTTGTCATAATTGCCCAGTTACTCTAGTTTTCCCTCGGTTTGTTTATCCACAGTGGATAGAAATAATATTCCCCAGATCAAATTTCACTCATGGACACAGCCTCATTTAATGAGATGATTGAGCCAGTTCCCTGTGGGAGGACATAAACTATAACTCCCAGAGGGCTTTGCATCTGTTGCCTGTAATGTGCAGGGCTGTGGAAATTAGCACTGCATCAACTGAAGTGAAATGTCAACAAACTGACAAATTCTACTAATGCATCAATGCATTATGCAAAGAATAAGCTGAGTTAATATAAAACCTGTGATTAATTACTATAACATCTGTACATTTATTTACATGCGATACAGCTGCCCAGTTATCTTCAGATAATTTCATTATGATAAAAGAATTAATTCACTCTCATACTGAGCACTTTCTCACAGAAGTAAGAAAGAGGACGAGCCTGTCTCCTTGGATTATTTTATCTGTCATCGTTTTAACAAAATCGCTTTCTGATTCCACCTACGCAGGCTCCAGGTTCTTTGCCTGTCCGTTTGACCAGATTACAGAGATACAAAGAAATGAAACTGTCAGGTGTCTCTCAGATTAATATTTACTAATGTTGTCTGGCCTTTCTACTCAGGGACCTCGCAGGTCTGGTTTTCAAAGTCCTTTGTGATTCAACCTTTTCTAAGACCAATTTTGTTCTCAAACACGAGCTGCTTTCAAACATTAATCACATTTATAGGCAGCTGCCTTCATGGTTAGCAAATAGCATGAAGTACATTTACCCACTGCAGAGCAGCTGGGACATGCGGGAAAAACAACAGCGCTACCAAATGTGCATCAGTGGAGTCACATGACTTTGGCACAAAAAGTGACTGAAAAACATCAGGAGGAGTGTTATTATGAACACAGCGTCCAAAAGGTCAAGAGGCTTTTAAAAAAAAAAATCAAATCAAATAATGTGCTTACTTTGCACTGTGCTTTAGTGATTCTGTCTGGTTTGTTGTTTTGCCTCTGAAAAGACAAATATGCCTGAGACACAGATGTACAGTCTATTTATTATTTTTGATTAGCAAGCATTCCCTATAGATTCCCTACAAAAAGCTGAAATATATATTAATGTGCGACTAAAACAGCTTTTGTTATCGCCAAGTACTGTTAAAAGGCACAGTAGGACAGACGCTGTGAGATTATTGACCATTAGTCAGCTGTCAAAGCCCAACTGATATTGTTGTTGCATCAATAACAATCGAGTCACGCGCTTTCTTTCTTTAATGCAAACAGCCAAAATAAAAATCTAACTCACAATGAGGTGGGACGCTGTGATACAAGGCAGAGTTGAAGTTTATTGATGGTGCTGCCTTTTCCAGCTCCACCTTCAAGGTGATGGAGGATTATTTGATACTGGGGAGACGGTGGCAGATTTCCAGCTGTGTGTGAGTGAGAGGAAGCGAGAGATAAGGAGGAGGAGAGAGAAGTGAGAGGTTGAGCTTCCTAACAGGGATGACACAGAACATTAAGCAGCTTATGTTGGGGATCAGCGGATCACTAATGATAACAACAGCATAACCCTGACACAGACGCAGATTGAGGCTGACGGTCCTTATGCGTGCTGAATTCATTCATTTCTATTTTTATGGGCTGCACCAAAAGGAAGCAGGGAAAGAGATTCAAAACGTGTGATGAGACCTCCAACTTATTCTCACTGGGGGAATTGGGTCATTGTAGCCTCAGCACAACAGAGCCAAATACAGACGTGGGAGGAATGGAAACGTGAAATGCGAAATAAAAACTGTTCGTTTAAATAACGAGGAGTGTTTAAATAATGCGTCTGCTATTAAGATTCATCGCATACGGCCCCTCGCTAAGATCTGCAGGTTGCTATTAACACATCTGCACTCGAACCCCTGCGCTGTCTCAGCTGCACTAAGTCCACCTTGTGTTAGGTTCCCTGTCACATTCTGGGCCCTGTCAGTCAAGCATCAGGTGGAGGTCGGGGTCCTGCAGTGGTAGCTCTCTAGTGGAGAAGAAGCTATAAGGAGCTGCTGGAGGTGGAGAGATGTGAGAGGTTACAAAGGAGGGCACAAGGTAGACAGGAGGTCACAGGAGAGAGAGCAGGAGGTGGGAGGGATCTGAAGATCAGGACCAGCTGGCACAGCTGGAGCCTCCTCTGAAGAACTTGGTGCATGTTTTGGAGATAAAGGCTATGCAGCAAATAGCAGTTCACACAATCTATGCTGAGTCTCGGCCCAGGTGAGGAGGCCACCTGCAGGCGTCATAACAGAGACTCTTGCATTGCTTGATCATGTATGCATTTTGTACAGCGCCACCTCAGGACAAACAGGGACTTTGCAGAGATATGCATTTTCAAGTGTCCACTATAACAAACGAAGGATAATCGCTGCACATAATTCAGTTGTGTTTGGACGAGATGGTGGCAGATCTAAAAGGTCAACAGCTGAATGATCAGTGTGGCAGAGCTACAAACCACCACTTCCTCGGATCAATTCCAAGAGAAACCGTTTGTCTTTCTCAGGCAAGATTTTAAATATTTCACCATTCACTCAGAGTGCAGCCAAACAAAGGCACTGACTGATTGTTTTCATCGAAAACAATATAAACCATGTCTATTTCACAAGTACAGATTGATTCTCCTGTGACTCTAAACTGCACAATGCTGCTTTTCCTCACTTTAACAACATCTGTTTATATAAGTGCCGTCATCCATTTCAGTAAGGTTTTTACTGTTAATGCAATTTCATTGACCGAGACGAAACTGTGAGCAGTATGTTCTCGCTATTTATATATATATATACAGTATATTATATTTATATTTATGAGAGTCAGGGAGGTGAGTCATTTCTCCTAATCATCTGTTCTTTTTATTCTTCTTCTGTGATTATCACTCCCTTGACAACATTTACGTGGCAGCAATAGGACGTCACATTTTTTCAATCTGTTTTCCTGATTTTATTTAATGTTCAGGTCTAAACAAAGGTTTATATTCATGAAGAATCCATCAGCTTGCAAAAAGACTCAATTGGAATTCAGTGCGATCATCATGCCCTTATCCTTTCCACATAGCAGATGACCTTTTGGAAACATGTCCTACTTAGTGATCTAAATAAGATGTGGCTAATGTCATGAATCTGTGAATTCCCTGTGTACTTGCTATGCATTGTTTATCCAAGATATAATTAAAAGTCTTATAAGGTTAAGAATCACATTTACGTTACACCGCATTTGCATTTTAATAGAATGACTTTAAAATGAGAATTCTAACCTCTCATCTCCTTTCCAATGCTTATAACAACCATGATAATCAATGTAAATGTTTGGTCGGTGTATTCCACACACCATCGTTAGACTAAACAGTAATTTAACTTGATTATTCCCAGCAATGGTTAAAGCACTTGTGGCCGTTTCATAAGATTCTCACATCCTCTTTGTTTTCCCACCATCTGCTAAGTGAAAAGAGCGATTAGGCAGAGATCATTGATGCAGTGGCTCTGCTGTACATCAGGCTTGGATAAAGCTTTGTCCTGTTATGAGTCTCCTGGGCTCACTCCCAGCTCATCCTCCTAAAATGTATGTTCTACCTGTCTAACAAACAGCCTTTAGGCTTTTTTCACTCACTCCTCCACCTGAGATATGGACTAAAGGACAATAACAGGTGATGGTGTGAGTTGGGCTATTGCCTGACACTGGATGAGATGCACTCAGACTACTTGTTTATAGATGTCACAGTATAGTGAAAGGTATGAAGAAATACCTTAAAGTATCAATAAATATTTTCCTGTTTGATTATGACAGTGAAGGAGTTTGTGTTTATGGTCCTGTATGTTTTTTTTATTCTTCTGCTACACTCTGGAGTTTTGTTCGTCTGAGAAATATGTAATTTGCTGGTCATGGTGTTTACCATGTCTTTCCCCTCTGTCTGAAGGACATCCTAACTGTGTCTGATGATCAATAATGTAAAACACAGTCTGTATGGGTCTACACTAATCCCCCTTATCTCCCCCTCTCTCTGTCACCGTCAGTCTCATCTGCTGTTTATTGTCTAGATTTTCATTTTTAGTTGATTTTTATGACCTTTCTCAACAGGTCTCTCTTATTTTCTTGCTCTTCAAATGCTCCTTTACTGTTAAATATTATATCTAATAGCTCTTCTCTCCGTGCAGTGCTGATGAGAGGTTTGATGCTACGTTCCATACTAATGTGCTGGTCAATGCCTCAGGATCCTGCCAGTACATCCCACCAGGTGAGCCATTCAAGATTCCCTGTCTTCTCTGTCATTGTGTTATAGATTCCTTTTAATAGAATTCCTTGTAAACGTTGTGATATGATCTCAGTTATCATCATTTATGGAGTTGTTACTGTTTCAATTATCATCATCTTCAGTAACATAATCTGCATGATAATTATCATCATCGTTATAACTGTTAACATCATCCTCATACCAACCTGACTGAATGGGTAACTCATCCCAGTAAGTCAGATGATTTTTCAGGTGAAAAAAAATGTCTTCGTTAAACTGGACTTGTTTTTTTTAGTGCGGTCTAAAACTGGGTTTTGTTATAGAACATTAATGAGGAGGACCTCACTCTGCCTAGGAACTATTTTTGTAAACACAGGTGTCCATTAATGCTTTTTTATGTCCGAGTTCGTTTAAGCAGCTGTAGGTTTTATTTTCCTTTTACATCACTAAACTATTTAATGGCCATTTAAATGAAAATAGAAACAAGTATTCTGTCTTTTATTTGCTGCCAAATCGTTTTCCTTCCCTTAGTCTGACTGTGGCTTCAAGAAAAAAAAACAGCTGACAAGATGCAATATCACTCTTGTTATTATTGTTGTTGTTGTTGTTGTTGTTGTTGTAACTATTATAGTGCCAGAATGGACATTTGAGGGAGAAGTGCTGCAGTCAGTCAGTTTTGAATAAAATACATTTATCAGTAAAAGTACCCTGTAATGATGCATCACAATAAAGAAAGCATTTAGTTTCAAGGGAAACGTTTCCCAACTGTCTCTGCAGGCATCTTGAAGAGTACCTGTTACATCGATGTACGGTGGTTCCCATTCGATGTGCAGAAGTGCGACCTGAAGTTTGGCTCTTGGACGCACAATGGCTGGTTGCTGGACCTCCAGATGATGGACGTAGACATCTCTACCTACATACCCAATGGGGAGTGGGACCTTGTAGGTAAGAAGAACGACAGACACAATGCGGCATCAGTCAGATACGCAACACAATAAATGACTCTCTGGTAGCTTCAGTCTGGTTTGAGGAACTGAATTATTGTTTTTGACAAAATCAGATTTTTTGTAATTTAGAGCAAGTGATTTATTAACCACTCTGTGAAACTAGATTTTAAATGACATAATACAGCAAACTATGTACAAAACCTTATGCACAAAACATGCATACTGACACCTGGGATAAAGACAGGGTATGACAGCTGATGTAGGGATGGCGTTATATAAATATTTGAGCATCTAACTGACTCCGAGGGACAGATGAAGAGTTTGACATGAAGACTTCCCACATGTGGTCCTTCATATCATATTCCAGACATCCACTCCGTGTCATCCGGCTCTGACAGCAGGTCTTTTAGCTGTGTCAGCTTAAATGTGAGATGCCATTCCCAGTGACAGTTTCCTGTCAGTCAGTCCTGCTCAGGCTCTACTGCAGATAACCTGGAGAGTACTGCTGCTGTTTACTCCAACTGGGTCCACGTACTGTAGTTGTAAAATACATTTATTTTACAATGATAAACCCTGATTGTTATGAGCACATAAAAGAGAGGGCCAACTGGAGGGCTATGACACGGAAATGAATTAAATGTAAACACAATGAGAAATATTTCAGTCAGATAGACCAAAACAAAGAATTGTCTACACATTTTATTGTGTGAGTTATGTTGTTCTTCTTTTATTCATCAGTATCTATTAGTCATGAATGTATTGCATCTCTTCTTTCTTCTCCATACCATGCAAGTGTGGTCTTGAGTCAATAAACTCGGAGAAAGAGAAAGAGAATTATGGGGCTGAGGGCTGAGGGACATTATTTTATTTAGGTTATTTTTCTTTGTCTTGCTCCGAGCTTGTCAAACGCTGTCTGCACCATCAGTTTCTAAGACAAGTTCAAGATAAAACTATTCCTTCGTTTCCCTTCCTCATCCAGTTTCTGTTTGTACTACCCTCTTCATCCATATGCAAATTAAGAACCAATCATCTCAAACCCAATTTTGTCTTTTAATCGGAGGCCAACAGAAGAATTCAAATTCACAAACATAAACACACACTTGCACACGATGGAAGAGGACCCAGCTGGCTCTGGGTTGGCGGTGGAGGGGGCAGGGGTGTGCATGGTGACAGCTGGCCCAGGGATGGTTCACTTCATTCAGGCACAGCCGGGCGGCAAGTTGGCCAAGAAATACACTGTCCTGGTGCCTCAGAACATCCCCATGCCCACGCCGGTGTATACACACAACCGCATGCACACACCCGGCCAATGACCCTCCCTCACACTCACACACACACATGCACACAAATGTGCACACGCACACGCAGGTTTTGGTAGATGGTCTGAAGGTCTGCAATCCGTCACATTCATAGATGGTTAACAAAGGCTATTTCTCTTCAGCATTCAGCTGACACTGTTTTAATGAAATGAAATTAATTCCATTTACTTAATTTGAATTGAATTTCTACACACACACACACACACACACACACTGGGGTAAGATAAAGTTTGTTATTGTGCAATCTCACCTCCAAAGTGAGGTGTGTATTTTGAATGTCCCTCATACGCACACACAACCAGGTCTAAGATTGTTGATTCATGATCTAAGGAAAAACTTATCACGACCTGTAATCAACCTTTAAGTGAATAAAAGTCACACTTACTAATCTCGTGCTTAATATTTATCTTGTGTTATATATCTATTCATATTTAGATCTTAGCTCAAATGTGTCGATGACCTCTGATTGACATCTTCCCTCAGGTGTGCCAGCTAAGCGTAATGAGCTGTATTACGACTGCTGTAAAGAACCGTACCCCGATGTAACGTTCACGGTCACCATGCGACGCAGGACACTTTACTACGGCCTCAACCTGCTCATCCCCTGCGTGCTCATATCTGGTCTGGCCCTGCTGGTCTTCCTGCTCCCTGCTGACTCTGGAGAGAAGATCTCACTGGGTACCGAGCAACAAACACACATCAGCACATCTCTGCAACACACACACACACACACACAAAAGACACAGTGATTAATAATTATCATCACACACGCAGACAAATATGTGGTCACCGCCCACCAGGTCCTGACGCTGTTGCTAACCCATCACAGTTTATTTGTCATTGCTCTATGCTAATGCTGACATTATAAAGGAGAATTAGTATCTGTGTTGGATTCCATTCATTAGTGGAAGAATGAGAGATTCATTAAAAACACAGCAAAGATTATCACCTGGACCTGGAAATGCCAGCGTGTTTTTAAAATGCCATTCACACAGACAGGGTTGGAGTAAATATACGACTGTGAGTGTTTCATAGAGGGAAGGGGAAAAAAACAGTCAATATTCCATCATAAAACAGATTTCATCTATTGTTGGCGTAAGTTGCTATTTAACAGAATGTGAAAACACATTCCTTTGTTTTGTTTGTGTGTCTGCTCTTTACACCAGGCATCACAGTGCTGCTGTCTCTGACTGTGTTCATGTTGCTGGTGGCAGAGATCATGCCCGCCACTTCAGACTCTGTTCCTCTGATTGGTAAGACACGTTCCTGCACTAATTAATAATTACTGATTCTAGTGACGAAAAGGAAAACGGTTATTTGTAATGTTTATTTTTCATTTACAAGTAACAACCTGCCAAGCACATTTGAAAGCATAGAGTTTAATTTAACAGTCTAATAGTGGAATCATTTCTAAAGGTTAGAAAATCTCAACTTCTTTCCATTTACTGTGTTCATTATTTTGGCTTTTGGCTGATATTTTGGCGAGTCAGTGTCAAAATACCAGACAGATACCACATGAAAGCTGATGGAAGCAGTCAGTCAGTTACCCAGCAGGCAGCAGGCCAATGGTGGGTTGAGTTGTCAAAAGAACAACTGACTGATGAACTGCTGAGATGTGCACAGTGTATTCACACCACAGTGTGACAGTTTGTGCAGGACATACATCAGTCAGTCATCACGCAGGCTGATGGATGCTGCGGCCGAGCGGGGAGGGGGCTGAGCATGGGGGCTTTGTAATGCAGGGAGTGCATTATTAGCAGTGTAGCACACAAACACAGCGATGCATTGTATAACACCATACTGACACAGAGCAGAAGAGACAAGACTGTCGGCTGTGAGGGAAGAGGGGAGGCGGCAGACTGAGATGCTGCTCCGCATCATTTGGCTGCTCGGCCATGTAAAACAAAGCCATTAGCAAACTAGCCTTTGCTGGAGTTGATGTACTAACACATTGCAGATGGAGCAGAATTGTTGGAGTGAAGACAAAATAAAACGCTCCTCTGTGCTCAGGGCGTTCGCTCTGATTCACTCTGTGGCTCCGGTTATGCTTTGGCATTGCATTTGATTATTCCGTCTTTCTATTAGGTTCGCTGATGTCACAGCTGGATCGTTTCCTAAAGGGGGAATTATATCACGCATGTGTTTATGAGTGTGTCTGTGTGAGGCGCGGAGAGTGGTTGCTGTCATGTACATGTTTGCATTTTCGTGCATCTGTATTAAACGGCGCCTCCAGGCGTGTCTGTGTGTAACAACAAAAATAATCACCATCCTGCTAATAGCCCAGTTTGTGGTGTGAGCTTAGATTAGGTCTGTGTTGAAACACACACAGGAGCTATCTTTATCCCAAACACAATCACCGTGCAATACTCATGTGTACCTGTCTTCTCTTCAGCTCAGTACTTTGCCAGCACCATGATGATCGTGGGCTTGTCTGTGGTAGTAACGGTGCTGGTACTTCAGTTCCACCATCATGACCCCCATGGAGGGAAGATGCCTAAGTGGGTATGTAAACAATATGATTTTATGATTGGTTCTCTCACTAGAGGCTGATAAAGTCAGTTATGATTTACCTAAGGCAGAGCATTATTTTTCGCATGTTGCTGCACCAGTTTGTAGAAGTGATGAGTTGACATTAATTCAAATCTTGTGCCGACACACATGCTGAATTGCAGCAGTGCTGTAACGTGCGTTTTTATACCTTATTTATAAAAACACTTCATCATTAGCAAGATGACTTTTGTCATCAGCTACTACACTCATCATCAACATTGTTGCTTTATAAGCCGTTGGCACATTGTGGGTCATAATAAACCTTGATAAATGTTACAATGCCTGAAGCGAAATATATTTTCTTCTATTCATGTTGCAACTTACTGAACATTCCTCCGTTTCTCACCTCTTTCCGTCCACTCCTCTTGTTCCTACGTCCAGGTTCGAATCATCCTCCTCAACTGGTGCGCTTGGTTCCTCCGCATGAAGAAGCCTGGAGAGGAAAGGAAAACAGCTGTGAACTCCAGCAGCCTGCCAAACTACAAGTACTCCCACCCTTCCCCTCACCACACCAGCACCAGCAGCATCCAGATGAGTGCCATACCGGGCCAAGCATCCACCCAGTCCACCGCGACCAACGGGAACATGAACCTGTACTTTGGTTACCACACCATGGGCACGGACAACCCTGCCTTCCCACAGAGCGCCGATTCAGGCGTGGTGGTGTGCGGTGGAGGAGGCCAGCGCAACATCTCGTCCCCACACGACATCCACTCAGACTCGGAGCAGGCGCGGACTTTGCTGCTGGAGCAGGTGCCGGAAATATCCCAGATCCTGGAGGAGGTGCAGTACATTGCACGGCGCTTCCGAGAGCAGGACGAGGGAGAGGCGATCTGCAGCGAGTGGAAGTTTGCGGCGGCGGTGGTGGATCGCTTGTGCCTGGTTGCCTTCTCCCTCTTCTCCATCATCTGCACCTTCACCATCCTCATGTCGGCTCCAAACTTCATTGAAGCCGTGTCCAAAGACTTCACATAAGGCTCGTGCAGACTGGAACTGCACCACGCTGGCCTCCCTGTGTCTGCAGCGTGAGGTCACACAGGATCCAGATATTTTAGCTGTTGTTGCAGGTCGTGATGTTTCAAAGCCATACATTTTCCTTTATTCACTTTTGTGAATTTGTCAACATATATATGGGGTGATGTTTTTTTGTTGTTGTTTTCATTTCAAAATGGCTCCAGGAACTAACTCGTCACAGGATCTGCTGCACAGGAGGTTGAGGCAACATGCAGTAGTTAATAATGTAGAAACTTGCGCTAATGCACTTTTCATTTGTATCCCTGCATCATTTACCTCCCACCACTTGCACTCATGTCTTATCACACACTGTTCACACTCCTTCTTTCCCGATTCTTTATTTTCTGATCATCGTCCCCACAAAAGGTCTCTGCTTTCTTTTCCCCTGATAGTAGATTGCGTTGGGTTCCGTTAACAGTTTTAGAAACTGATTTTTCAGCCTGCTCCCGCCTCCTTTTCTGTATTTTGTAAATAACTACATCTTCCTTTTGACTCAATCATTGTTTTACTATGAGAAAGTTTCAGTACCTATCCAGTCCTCAAATTCCATAAACTGTGTGGTACTTGATATCAGTATTTGAATTGTGTTTGCTCTCTTTTTCACATAATGTGCACGTATGACACTGTTCCCTTCTCACCTTCTTGTCCGCTTTCGCCATCAGTCTTCACTTTCCCTTCATGTACAGCTCACACCTGGGTCCTATGTTTAAAGGTCGAAAAGTTTTACTGTGAAATGTCATAATTTACTGTGACATAAAAGAGATTTAGGGTTTTTTTTATATATATAGTGTGTTTAGCATATGATACACTGTGGCTATGAAATCACTCATATTTATTCACGATGCATTAATAAAAATTTAGTGTGTTTGTTACATAACACGTTGCTATTTTCTGAGACAACCTCAAAGGAGAAGCAAGATCAGAGCAAGTCATGATGAAAAGACAATATTTGTTGTGATAGGTTTTCATATGCAGTCTGAAGGGGCATCACCCCAGTGGAGATGCCCATGGTACTAATGTTGTGAGTGCTTTTGTGTTTTTGCTCTCTAATACACAGTGACAGGCAAACACTTTCTTCTCTAATCTCTCCTAACAACATGCAGCCAGGATTATTACTGGCCGACCTTATGTAACAGATTTGTGTTAAACCTCGCCCCGCGTCATCGCGTCGACATCGAGTGTCCTCTCTGATCCTCGGCTCCACGAGACGCGAGTGAATGACCACTTTAACACGAGCGGCTAAACTCGCCAACGTCTCTGACTTTGCTGTCTCAAGTGAAACGTTAGGAGAAACCAGGGTTGAATAGGAGCTGTGTGTGACATGCGGTCCACTGTGAAGACAAACAGCTGCCAGGAGGAGATAGGGACAGTTTCAGTAATCTCTGTATGGACAATGTCCATTTACTTTTGATCCCGTTTTGAAAATCATATAAGAAACATTTTTATGTCCAACCTGAATGTGGACATCATGGGTTTGATGAAGGGGTTAGATGATCATATCTGTTATGTAATGCTACAGCCAGCAGCTGGGGTCAAGGGTTAAGAACCATTTCTTCCATACACATGACTTGGATTTGCAGCTGATAACAGGCAGTTATTTCTATGTGAGTTCTTGCTGCTGTCTTTTCAGTACATTGTTGTTTTTCACGTGAGAAGCATTTATGACCAGGTGAAGACTGATGGACACTGAAATGATACGGAAATGACATCAGAGTAAAAGCCATTCTGCTACTTTCACACCAAAATGACCCAAATATCTTGGAAGGAACAACATTGCAAGTGTGAAACTGTGTTTACTCATTCTGAAAACCTAAAGCAACAGTGTTTACTTGAGCCATAAGAGCACAGGCTTTACGTTTTTAATCACTCCTGTTGTATTTTGGTGTCTTTTATTTTGGCCTCTCTATGAGTCAATCTCCTTTACAGGATGTATGCTCACTGTACATGACTCTTTGTGGAAATAAACAAGAACCGTGCTAACTGCTGGCATGTGAATGGCTGACATGTTACATTTAACCAGACAACACCGTCAGTGCCATCACTCATTGACACTGACAGATCATCCTGATTTCTTTGCTTAGGGTGACGGGATAATTACAGTGATGCTGCTGACAGCTTGTCAGCTGACGCACTTGGTTAATGTATGACATCCCTCCCCGAGACAGAAAAGGTCATATTGTATGAATTGAACATGAGAGTAAATGAATGGACACTGATATTTTTCTCTTACTGTGGCTGTAAGGAATAATTAACCATTTTAGGAAATATACTTAATTACTATCTTTTTCATGAGACATCAGGTCTGATGCGTGTGACCAGAGCCAGCAGCAGTTAACTGCTAACAAACAACCAATAAAGACCAATCAGAAAGAGAACAAGATTGATAGGTGTTTGCAGGAATTGGTGACTGAAATAGTTCACTTACCACCCATGATAATATTCAAGGCTTTTGTCAGTTTACATGCAAAGATACACACACACACACACACAGATAGATGAATTTACCACCTGGGTTGTGGGTAGTGGGTTGAATAATGCTGCTGTGTTTGGTGGCACTGTTGGTGCCAGGTCAGCTGGAACAGAACTTTGTGCACTTAGTAAAGACCATGCACCTGAAAGCCCTGTGAGATCTGTATGGCTGTTTGCTTTGTGGAATAACTGCCTGCACTCATATACTTGTTTCTCTTAAGAATTAATAGTTGACTCTTAGTCAACTATTAATTCTAATAAATTTCATTTCCTGTTCAACACAAAGTAATGTTTAGCACCTTTACAAATGACAAATAATTTGCTTTGAATAATAAAAAAAAATCTGTGTGTTTCGTCATGACAAACATCTTGATTGGTTTCTGTCCAACAGCTGGAATCATCAGCTGTGTGATTCTTGTCTAAATCATTTTGAATCTCTGCTCTTCTTTTTCCGATCTGGTTTCAGAATGACTGGGGCATAAAATCTCATTTACTCCTCCAAACCTTTTCCTCCCTCTTCATTATGACCCCTTTGCTTCTGCCAGCACAGTGCAGTGCCTCTGGTTATTTATAGTCCATAAATAGAGCATAAACGTGACTGTGAAAAGGAGCGATAGGGTGAAATTGGGTTAATAAAGGAGGTCAAGGAGGTCGGCCGATGCTGTTGTTGATGATATAAACAGAAAAGGCCTGCCTGTGTGAAGTCATTTGTGTTGTCATTGTGTACACGCTAGCTGGAGCGCATTGCCCAAAATTACAACTGGAATGAAGTGAACTGGAACACTGTGCTTTCCCAGGAGAGGAGATACGTAATGTTTTGAAACATACTTTCACAAACAGGAAGTACAAACTGTGTCACTTTGCACTATCTGCGGTTAAATGTTTACAAAGGTGAGATTAATTAAAAAAAATCATAAATTATAATAATAATAAATTATGATATAATTTATTACATTATATAAAAATAAATAAGTTGTTAATTATTAATTAATAATAAAAGATAGCATTACCTCTCAACTGATGAAGCCAGACAACTCATCAAATTAAGGATGAGGGGGAAATCTTGGTTCTTATCTTTTATCTTGTTCTTTTACATTTTGTTGTGTTGCAGGACCTTTCTATGTGCCCACTCCCAACGCAAGGTTTATTCTCATCAACCTTCAGTGCATTTCTTCAGTGCATTTCTATTTCTTTCTCTCTCAGTCCAAACACATGCAGAAATGGAGTCCGCTTAACTGCAGAAACTAATGTGTCTCTCCTGTCTGTCCCTTTTTGTGTTTGTACGTGTGGACCAAATGCTGAATGTGGGTGTATGGTGAAGAAGAGCAACAGTGATAGTGTGTTATTCATGTTTTAACACTTACTGTTCTTAATTGTTTTTAACACCCACTGTGTACAGCTCACTGTTAGTGTGAATAATTCACACAGACCTTAACATTTAAATACACGTGTGTTTGGATGTGATTGTTTGCGCCTGTTTCCAGACCTGGATGAAGCAGGTCCTGAGGTTCAGGTCCAGAACTGAATCGTTTCAGTGCAACCACACATCCTCTGCGTCTTGAAGGACCAAAGGCAGGTTTCACATTTCAGAATAAGCATCTAACATACACATATAACCACGTACAGCACGGCGATTCAACCACGAGTAAACATGAAGCAGGCAGTAACATGAAGCAGAAGCAGACCTGAGAGCAACGCAGCATCTCCTACCAAAGAGCAACGAAGAAGATAATTTTTCAATTATGTTGAATATTTCATACAAAACGATGCTTTCAGTAAAGGCCCATACAGCTATGTATGATAGTGCTGCTTCCTGTAGAAAAGGAAAGGTAATATCATGCTTGGTTTGCGCCCAAATACCTTCCCTCAAAGAATGTGTGAAGCGCTGGCCCTCAAGGACTCTTTGGATTAAACTAATAACACCTCAGTGTGATAACCAACAATGAGAGGCATCAATTTGCTGTGGCGTGCTCCACTGAGAGCGAAAGCAGCACATAATCATTTGCAGGTGTAATTGAAAACCACATTAGGGGAAACAAATGAACGTTCGAGATATGATGAGTGTTGGTAATGAAGGGGATCCCTCCCCTCTTCATATAATAACTCTGACAACATCTGTCGAAGAAAAAAACAACAACATTAAACTGGTATCATCAAATTCAACTCCCAAGGGAGCTTTTCCAGGCACAGAGTCCTCAGGTAGACCCAGGACTCACTGGAGGGATTATATATCCCACCTGGCCTGGGAACGCCATGGGATACTTTAGGGGAGAAGTGGGGAAGACTGACGATATGGGGACATAAATAGAAATATGATAAATTACGTAAACATGCAGGTTTTAACAAATGTGGGCAGAGACTTTTTTTTTGTTGCAGAGACTGAGAGGCTTTATTTTTATGTTTATCTACTTTCTGAGGTGCCTGATTCACTGTGGCCGTGCAATATACTCCAAACCATGTTGGCAGACACTTGCTGGAGGCTGCAGGGAGACCTACAGACCAGCAATGATTGCTCTTAGCAAAAATAAAACTGACATTAACAACACCTCTGGAAACAAACAACCCGCAAAGCCTGGATAAATACAGGAGCGTATATATAGACTTATATACGCTCACCTTCCATGACGCTCTTGGTGTGGACTAACTTCTGGAAGGCTCCCAACCTCTCATCCCAGTAACCTGAGACATTGTAACTCACACATAATCCGCCAGGGTCTTTGGATTGATAGATGCTTCACAACATCTTCAAAGAGAGGAGACATGCATTAAATACAGCACAAATCTTATGTGTGAATTTCTGAGACCTTCTTAGTAGACTACATGCAGATTCAAGATGGTAGGAGAATGATAAGAGTGTAGGCCGACACTGAATAATGATGTTTTGTATCTAGGTCAGTCACATGCAGTGAATACATTGTTACTGGATCAGGCAGGATGACAGTTGGGTTGCGGTACCAAGCTTGATGTGGATATGAGTTCTGGTGATTTGCTTGGAGATGCCCTTGAAGCAAGCCCTTAATGCATGTTCCTGGAAGATCGGGACATATAAAAGAAGAAAATTACAACAATAAAGGAAGGAAATGGGGGAAAAGATGGAGAACAGACCTTTAGAAGAGAGGCAGTAAAGGGGAGTTAAAGGATGTAAATAAAAATGTAAAAAAACATGAAAACATGTCAGGAATGTTGCCATTACAGGTGGGAGATGCTGAAATGTAAAGGCAAAAACTAAATAGAAAATTAATTTAAAAAAGGAGGCAGAAAACCAAGAGGAAGGAAAGAAGAATACTTTCCGTTTTGATTTGAATGGATAAAATTGAAAAAATACCAACCCAGTCTCACGCCAGTTCGTGAAACTGTCACGAAATTAATCTATCTAATTCGTGCTCCCTGCAACGATTTTGTTACTCTATTTTGTGCTGCTCAGGACGACTTTAAAATGAATGTATTCCAAGAGGACGCATCTTTCGTGCTGACACCACGTATTCAACAGCTGTGCGGTCGCGGTTTTGATGAACGCATTTATGTGTTTTTAATATCTTAATTGACGTTTAAAAATTGGCATCTTGTCTTTCTGTGAATTACAGGTCCAGGAAGCGCACTGTTTTCATGCCTAGGCAGCACAAATGACAGAAAATAAGAGAGTTTTCGTGGTTCTTTCGGGTCAAAATAAAATAAATGCATACTCCTGATCATTAACGATGCTGCAGAGGTGTGTATTGACCATGGCTAAGAAATATTTATGCTTCGTTTCCGAGAAATATCATAATTTCATTTGTTTGTTGCGTCAATTTGAACTTCAGTTCCCATGAGTCTCAGCGACCGTTGCTATGGGGACGACGCCAGCTTTTAGTATAAATATTGCCGATGGGTGCTTATCTTCAGTGGTGAAATACTGCCCTGTAGCAGTTATATTGAAATGTAAAGAAAATAATGTGCGTATAATAATAATTGACCAGCCACAAACGGTACAGGAAACGGAATTATACATATTGGTCAGTTGGTTTTTAATGGTTCTCATATAAATTTAAATACATTGTTTATAGCTAAAGTTCATATTTTATTTACAGAAAAAAATATGGAGAGGCTCCGAACTATTTTGGCCTCATGTCCCTCTGCTGACCCTCAAAGTAGCTCTGCGTCATCATGGTCTTTTCGGCAGCAGAAAGCCTCAGAGCGCTGGAGAGAAGCAAGACCATACCACCTCACATGCCTTATTGAAAAGGAAGCTGTTGGTCAGCCCTTGTGTTGCCTCTGCCATGAGCCTGCTGTTATCAGGTTGGATCTCATTAATGTTATATCAAACTTATTATTAATGTATTTAGCCAGGGTTGGCTTGTTGAGCATTAATGCTCAGTGCCCTGCTATATATTGTTGGCTAACATGCATGTCTTTTGGGGTGGGAGAAAAGATGGATACCAGTAGGAAACCTACATGAATATGAAAAGTTCATCTTGGACCTTGTTTCTGTGCGGAACACTGTCACCGTGCTACTACGCAATAAAATCAAACTTTGTATCAAGATACCTTTAGTAGAATGTATTGTACTATATGAGTTATTCACCTGAAAATGCTAATCATTATATAAGCATAATTTTGTATTTCCTCACTAGGTGCAGAGAATGTCTGCCTGAGGAGTGGCTCTGTGGGGACTGTGATGTACTGCATCACAAAAAACAGCCTTTCCACAACAGGGAAGCTGTAATTGATGGTTTTTTTAAAGCCATTCCTCCAACCACTTGCATCATGAGAGGGGAGGGTGGACATTGCACCCATGAGCAAGGTATGTTCTCATAAAAGCCTTAATTTGGCTGTTCACATGTGTCTGCAGCCAGGTAAAGATAATGTACAAGTGTTATTTTTTCTTTTTGCCAGCATGCATTTTGCCAACTGTGAAGGTGCTAAGCTGCTCGTGTGAAGGCACAAACGTCACGGTGTCTCCAGGAAAACCAGTGATTTTAGTCACCATCAATGGTAAAAACAGTTTACCGTTTATATTTCTGTTGTAGATTTGATGATTTGTTGACATGACTGTACTGTGGCATTGTGTCTACAATTGTATGGTATGGCACATGGTATTGTTATTAACCCGAAACGTAAACAGACATAATGTTTGGCGTTTGGCGTTGGTGAAAAGATAGATATTTCAGCTGGAATGCAGTGTGACTAGTGAAATGTGTATTAATTACATTATTTATTTATTTATTTATTTTTGCTTCAAGGGCGTTATGACTTGCATCAGCCACTATATGTCTGTGACACATGTCAACAGCAGTGGACCCCAGATTTAAAGGACCTCCTTAGGAGTGGATATTGGCCAGCAACTGTCAACACGTCCACACTGTATACTTTGGACCTCCTTAGCTCCTTTCAGGAACTGAAGGTTATCGCTCCAGGATTCTCCAGACAGGCTTTTGCTAAGCTGCTGGAGCATTTAATTACATTTGTTTTTTTTGTTTTTTTTTTTTTGCTTCAAGGGCGTTATGACTTGCATCAGCCACAATATGTCTGTGACACATGTCAACAGCAGTGGACCCCAGATTTAAAGGACCTCCTTAGGAGTGGATATTGGCCAGCAACTGTCAACACGTCCACACTGTATACTTTGGACCTCCTTAGCTCCTTTCAGGAACTGAAGGTTATCGCTCCAGGATTCTCCAGACAGGCTTTTGCTAAGCTGCTGGAGCATCGCACAAAGTGTGGAGGAAGAGTAAGTGTAATTGTTTTTCACTATGTTATTTCTTCTCCATAAGCAGACAAAATCACAAAAAATGTTATGTCTTCCAGTCTGGACGTATCAGCGGCGATGCACTGCAGCGTAGCTTCTTGGAGTTTTCCTACGCATCATTTGAGGAAGACCAGCTCTGCTGTGGTGAACCAACCAAAATACCCACCAATCCGCAGATGAAACCATCAAAGTTAAAGAAAAATAAATTATACGATGTTTTCCAAATGAATTCAAAAGCAGAAACTGAAATAATGTAAATATTCAGAACCTTGTTGTCAAATGTACCCTGTTTGATACATGACAGACCCACAGGAAAATCCCAAAAGACAAAAAGGCAATTTAAAGATCCTTAAGGTTCACTTTAAGAAAAAGACTTTTTCTTCCCAACATGTTAGAGGTAGAGAATGAAGATGGCTGCTACAGGCTCACCAAGGCGATCTAAGAAGGGAAAACAAATAGGCACCTTGTTCATTTGTATCTGACACAGCTCAGATTATAAACTCTAACAAATGTCCAGATTTTCATCAAATTGTGTAAAAAGTTAAAAAAAAAAAAGTTGTAACAATAACATTTTTAATTGAGAACTAATGGCACGGTTTGAAAAGGGCTGTTATACGTCCCTGCTCCTGCAGGCAACTTAGGGCTCTTTCTGCCTGCTGCATTTTTCATTGGTGTCAGAGGTCAAGTGCTATTCTGGCACTGTATATTTAAACTGAATGAATAAGTGTTAAGAAGGGATGGATCATTATCAATATTTCAGTGTAACTGAATCCTTCCAGATGTGGTGTCACACCGAGGACCTCACATCCCAGGTACAGGAGTCATTTTGTCACAGCCAGGGGGCATGAGTGAGTCTAACCTCTCGCGCAATGAACCAATCCTGTAGCAGCTCCTGTTTGTTTATGCTGTGAAATAATATTAATGATAAGTAAGGAAAGCATAACAAGCATAACAAGCATAGCAAGCTAGAGTATCTTATCTAAAAGATAAATCAAAAGATGAATAATAAAGAAAGCTTAGCTGGTTTGGAAATGGTTTGACTTAGCCATCAATGACATTCGCTGCATGTATGTTTTTAACAGAGGCAACTGTTATGCAGATGATACAAATATTCACAGCTCATTCATAGCTCTGTGACTTCGATGTGACATAACAAAGGAACACACATAAAATAAAACCAGATTTTTTTAAATCAGTGAAGAGGAGCAGTTGGCAGATATGCACTGCGTCTGGGAAAACCTTCACTGACACAAGCACAAAAATAAACATAGTTGTACAGAAGAAAACTAAAATACTGTACTATAATAAGTATATATGTGCTAATGCTCTCCCTGTCCAAACAGGAGTTGAGACTCAACTCAACAAAATTTCAAAGCAGATATGAATATATAATTAATTAAAAAACACCAGTGTACTTACTAATAAAACCACAAATCTATTGAGAGTGTATTCATAGTTACCAGCAACAAAAGAAAAATAAAATACAAGACCGATAATCTTAGAATAGAGAGTCCCCTACCTGGAGGAGGAATGACTCACTCCAGCTGACCCCTTAAAATTCAGGGTTAATGTTGCAAGCTATAAACTTTAATGGGATGTTCTGCCTTTAAAGTTTGTGCAGAAGCTCTACTTTGCCGGGTGTCACAAAAAGACACAAGAGACAAAAGCAAAAATTACATTCCAAAAAATACAGTAAATTTAAAAAAGGATAATAAAAAAATAATGATTATAATCAATCCTAGTATTTTACCTATTCATCCACCTAGGAACCACTGTGTTAAACCGTCATTCAGTCCACCTCATCCTTCCCATCCTCACCCATCTCCACAATGTGCATCTGACATGCACATGAAAGAAATTCACAGAGATGTGGATTGGATGGAGAAATTACTGCTTAAAATCATTTTATTTCATCTGCTGTTGGTGCAACAATAAAAAAAGGGCCTTTCGAAAAATCTGACTCTTAATCTCTTGTCTAGTCATCACAATTTCAAGCATGTTTTTGCTTGCATGAAAACATTTCCTGTGCAAATATGACAGCTCAACACCAAAATTAATGTCTAACTCACTAACAATAATTATCAAATTTGCATCCGACTAAAACACACACTTCATTTAACACATCTGATCGTTTACATTGTGTAGACTGATGCTTAATACATGACTGTGTGTGCATGTGTGTGGTAAACTGTGTGAGTGTATGTGTGAGTGTGATGGTCTGACCCAGCCATGATTGCTCTCGTGCCAAGGTCACAGTGGTCCTGATGAGACAGCTGCTGAGAGCACAGCTTGAACATCTGGGTTATGTTCCTCACCAGGGTCTTACTGTGTCTGAATATCTCTGAGAACAAAGTTACCCAGGGGGAAGCAGAAGGAATAAAAACTGTTCAGTACAGTGGAAATATAGTGGGCATGTATATATGACAACGTGGTTGCAGAGAATTAGAGAAGCAGAAAATGACAGTGGTCATTTTACAGGTAGATGTTGCAAAACAGACAATTGATCCTGAACAAAGCATTAACACACAAAGCTACAGATGCCCCTCTCTATGGACCCCACGACCCAGACCTGGATAAGCGGTAGAAGACGAGACAAGGCTACAGAGGCCTATGCTGCTAATCCCAATAAGTCTGGAGCTTATATTTATAAGTCATATAGAATAGCAGGTTATTGTATTGACATTGATAATATACAGTATATACATTGTGTGTGTTTATCAGTGTAAAATAGTACAAACAGAGACAATACATATTTTTTTCTACATTTGTCTTTCCAATGACATATACAGACACAAATCACATCACAGTATCAGCTAGATATTATACCTGACATGTTGCATTCCAAACATATGATGTTTCGAAGATGTAACGGTTGACAGAAACAGTGCATGGACAGCAGTTTTGCCTGGTTTTACAACAGCTCCATCCAAAGGCGTGACACAGTCAGTACAGTCAGAGTGAGACAGCCTTTCACAGCTGTTTAAATGGAGCAACAACGTGAAATACCAAAGAGTTACTGGGACCAAAACAATGCTGATCTGGAACAGTTGGTGAAGAGGTGTAGCAACAACACAGATACCAATATGAGACATGTCTGTGGCTTAATACGTATTGTTATTATTGATTGTTATGATGTTCTGCTGTAGTGGCCCCTTATGTTACTGGTGTTATGGTTTCAGTTTGTCTGCATTACTTGAATGTTGTAATTTGTGTTAACACATGACATGCTTGTGTATCATATGTAGAATGGGGTACAGTGGCACACATGTGTAGACACATGACGTGTGTTCTACCAAAGACATGAATTCTAATAGTGTTGTCTCCGTAGCACTGGACTTAACGACAGTGGATGTGGCACAAGCTACTATGTGAATACTCCAAATTGACTTTGTAATTATCACACAGAGTTTTCAAACCAGCAGCCCTTCCTCAGCATGTGTAATGCCAACATCACATCTCCCAGACACAGGTTAAGTTGTTTTTTCAAAATCAATTTTCAACTGATGCACAACAGGTCTATCCCAGCAGGGGGAGCCCCATTCACATAATGTGGTTTACTGAACCTTGAGTTTAAAAAAGTCCTGCAAAACTGTGATCTCTCGATAAAAACAAGAAAATGAATTGTTCTCTGTCAACCCTCTGTTAATGAAGATTTTATCAGAGTATATTCAATATGGCTCCCTTTAATGGACTGTCTTAGCATCATGTAGCTCAACTGTGGTCATAACTTTTCAACTTCACAATTAATCTTAATGATTATGAATCAATAAACTTGTGTTCAGAGACCCAGCTTTTTAACCCTTTTCATTAACACCAACATAGTTGAATTACATGGTCATGTAAACAGATGTACTACTTATTATTTCAACATGTCCAATTAAATCAAATGTTATTAGTATAGCCTCTATCCACTGATCACAGTTTAGCTCATGGCATTTAACAATTTGTACAAGAAACAACAACCCCTGACCTTAACCCTTGAAACAAGGGTGAGGAAAAACAACTAGGTGTTTTAATGGGGAAAATATCATCAAGAGTCAGCAGTGGAGGACAAGACTCACTCAGGATGGACAGAAGTGTTTTAGATGTACAAACAAACAAAAAACATATTTCCTTCTCCTGAGTTGTAATATAGACAAAATACCATGAATTATCTGTTGAGATTTACATTCATCATATCATAATTTCCAAAATCTGTAACATCTTGACATCATGTGTTCCAATTCTGACACCATTATGATAAACCGTCAAGGAGAAATGTACCTAAATGTTTCACGTGTAAAAACGCACATATTCAAAGCCCTATTCTCCATTTAACATCAGCAACATCTTGGCAAGATGTATACCAAGTTTGACATGAATGAATTTTGACTCATTAAAAATTAGTTTGAACAATAATTAATCCATGAACTCATTAAATCTGGATAAATGTCCCTTAATGGGTCGTCCCACACTGCCCCCCTTGTGTATAAAACCGTTTGGAACCCTCCACTTCCTGTTTGCCAGTCGGCGCTTCCACCCTGACGAACGGGTTCACGGGCAGCAAACGTTGGGTAAATTTAGCTTTTGCTAAATGAATAATATCGTTTCACTGCTCCACATGAAAACCAACACTTTAAATATTTGTCTTTACACTCACCAATAGTCACGTACGTTGTTACTGTTGTCATAGCGACCGGACATGTGCTTTTGTTCTGTGTTATTTTTGAGAAGGTCCAAAGATCTGAACCAGTAACATCCAGAGCAAATGTTTTTCTCACTATGTTGTTTCCCTTTAACTATAGTTTCTTTTTTTTAGTTTATTTTCCTTTATTTCTAGTTTCTATTCAGTAATGCTTGTTTCCAGCAGAATCGGCTGCTGTACCACATCTTCTCTTACCAAGTTCCTACGGAGGCGGAACATAATACAAGCTCAGCCTGTCACCCCTCATAGCTTGTCTGTAGTTGTCATCTGATGTCTTTGACACCTGCTGGATTCAGAACGTGAATCTTTTCTCTTTTCAGCGGAAACATTTCACATTGCTGTGAGTGCCCTAATGCAACATGGCGTCACACACTCACAGGACGACAGCCAGAGAATGTGAGGGTAACATATGCATTAGAAAAAATAAGAAGATGCATTTATGGTTTATCGGTAGAATTTGGGCTTAGGTTGTTTTTGAAGAAAACTTATCAGATTAGACAGTGTTTATGATGGAAAGCACTCATAATCCAGAGAGCTTTCATTCATCTTATTTCACTAACATGTGTAAGAGAATCCAAAAAACATAGCTTATGGCTTTGTGTTCAGCTAAATCTTTTTTATCCATTCATTTTTCATCAGATTGAAGTCACCCTCCAAACACATAAATGAAACATTTGAGGTTTAAGGATGTGCAATGTGGTTAGATGACATTGTGGTTAGAACAACTCGAGTTAACAACCTGAAACAAACAGGAAATAAAAGACTGTGGAATGTTTGTGCACTCACATCATTAAACTGAAATCATCTGATGGCTCTGGGATGGACCTGGAAACTGCTACATCAAATGTTGCTGTATTGTAAGTATCAAACTGGAGAGATCAAAGTGTTTGCAGTAGTTGATGTAGAGGTTTACTTTTCTTGGTTGAATGTGGCGTTTCAGATGGTTTACCTTTTGAGAGAGAAACAAAGAGTGTGTGAATTTGATGAGAGTCAACTTGGGATTCAACTTTGTATAAACTAGTAGAAAGCAACGTTTTAAGAACGGTGACTGGGTGATGTAGGAAGTTGTTGCTATGGAAACCGTGGTGTGTATGACATGTGCCGCTGCTTCAGATAACATTCAGGTCAAACTCCCACCGATTCATATGTTGAAATGCAGGACTCTTGTAGTTACATTCACCAAAATACTGAGATTTTAAATGTAAATATGAAAATCCTCATTTACACAAAACTTTCTTCATCAGCATATAATGGAGAATTAACTTTTTCATTGGTATTTTACTTTGCTCAATAAACAATGTAATGTCAAGCTATAGTGGGATTTTCTCATTATTACAGACTCCTATATACGGCCTACATATACAGACCCTTTCCAAAAAATTAGAATATCACGGAAAAGTTGTTTAATTTCCATAATTCCATTCAAAAAGTTAAACTTTCATAGATTATAGATTCAGGGCCCACAATTTATACGATTTGAAGTGTTTATTTGTTTATTTTTACATAATTTAGGTTTCCAGCTCATAAAACCCACGAAAACAGGAATTTAAAAAATTTAGAATACTGTGAAGAAATCAGCCCAAATTTTGCAGGGCATAAATGTTTTAAACTGAGTGTCACACACTAATCATCCACTAAACTCAAAGCACCTGCACAGGTTTCCCCAGGTGTCATTTAATTGCTTCAGTTTGGTTCAATTGTCTCAGTTCGGTTCAATATGGGGAAGACAGCAGACTTAACAACTGGCCAGAAGACCATCATTGATACTCTCCATAGGATGGGTAAGCCACAAAAGTTCATAGCTAAGGAGGCTGGCTGTTCACAGAGTGCTGTGGCCAATCATATCAACGGAAAGTCTAGAGGAAGGGCAAAATGTGGCAGGAGAAGATGGAGCAGCAAAAGAGATGATCGTGCGCTTCAGCGGATTATCAAATGGAGAAGATTCAAGAATCTGGCAGAGATCCAGAAAGAGTGGAATGAGGCGGGAGTTACAGCTTCAAAAACCACCACATTCAGACGCATCCGGGAGATGGGCTACAACTGTCGGGTTCCTCGGGTCAAGCCACTTCTGAACCTGAGCCAACGTAGGAAGCGTCTCAACTGGGCCAAGGAGAAGAAGGACTGGACTGTTGGCCAGTGGTCCAAGATCCTCTTTTCTGATGAAAGTAAAGTGTGCCTTTCATTCGGGAATCAAGGTCCAAGGGTTTGGAGGAAGATGGGTAAGGAACAGAACCCAAGCTGCTTGAGGTCCAGTGTGAAATATCCACAGTCAATCATGATTTGGGGTGCAATGTCCAGTGCAAGTGTTGGTAAACTCTGCTTTCTTAAATCCAAGGTCACTACAACAGTCTACCAGAATGTTTTAGAGGACTTCATGATTCCTTCTGCTGAGGATCTGTATGGAGATGCAGATTTCATCTTCCAGCAGGACCTGGCCCCTGCCCATACTGCCAAAAGCACCAAAACCTGGTTTGATGCCCATGCCATCACAGTGCTTGACTGGCCAGCCAACTCACCAGACCTAAACCCCATTGAAAATCTATGGGGTATTCTCAAGAAGAAAGTGGGCGGCACCAGACCGAACAACAAAGAGCTGACAGCAAGCATCAAAGTAATCTGGGCTTCCATAACTCCCAGGCAATGTCACAGGCTGATCGCCTCAATGCCACATCGCATTGAGGCAGTGATTAATGCAAAGGGATTCCCAACCAAGTACTGAAGATATCGTTTTGAAAGTACCATATTTTCATTGATTTGATG